>JALIZH010011849.1:0-79130 GCA_030522465.1 Rhipicephalus appendiculatus
CACTCTTACAAGGCACCGTCGTCAGTGAATTTCAAACGATGATTGAGTTTCATGCCAAATATTTTTTTACCACCCTTATACATAGTAAGCCACGCTAAGGAAGAAATAATATCGCAGCTACTTCCCCAGAACGCAGCAGAAATGTTGACCGAAACATCAAGTGAATTCGTGGACAGCATCCCCCTTTTTTTTGCTTTCTATGCATCGTTCCCTTTCTTAAAAGGTTTCGCATGAAAACATATGATCATAGCAGTTCAACATTGATATCCACATGTTTGGACGTCAACCACAGAAAATCTGGAGCGCAGTCGTCAGTCACTGCTTCTGCTCACGACAAAAAAAAAAAAAACCATTAAGAAAGCTTCTAAATTTCCGAGACATGAAAATTGCGTTTAGTGTAACAAAATCGTCAAATGAGAGACCATATTCTTCATATGTTCCCATTTCTTAGCCAAGAAAGGAAATACACCACCTTCGTCGTTTGCTTTCACAGCCCTGTATTGGGCTCTTAATGTCCTCATCAAGAGCGCGCGCACCAACAGCTAGGGCTTTGTGGCGCGCTTTGAACGGTTTCTCTTGTCGCTCGTCTCGACGAGTGTGCTGGAAGCTACACAGGGAGGGGTGGCACGGAAGAATGAAGTACCGTGAGCACGCGTAGTGGCCTTTAGCGCAGCTGATGAAAGGCGAACGCTCTCTCCCGTTGGGATTGCTGTGTGTCAGTGTGGCACAACTGTGTAATGTAATCAGACTATGGAGCACGGCGTCGGTACGTGGCAGCAACCCTGGGCTAGAGAAACACATCTATTCCATATGGAGCTTTTGATTTATATCTGCTACTGACCAACGATACGCTATCTATTGTTTCACGTCCAACAGCAGCCGCCGGCTGCTCCTGAGTGAGTCATCACAGGCCTCTGTATCAAAAAATGGCGCCTCAAAGAATGACGAATGCGCCCTTCGCTTATAAAATGGTCGCTGCCGCGCACGACTTCAAGGTTTGGCTGAGCTGTTGATAGCAGAGTCTGCCTTCCGTAGGATGGCTTTTTTTTTCCACGAAGCACAGGCGCTGGACGATGGCCCCTTTGAAATTAGGATTGCGGGGAGGCATTTATCACTCTAGCACATATGCTGTGGCAGTGTCCTGCATTACGGGACACGTCACACACCAGCGAACAGGACTGGAAAGACGCCATCGCAAGTACTGCACTCGATATCCAGTCAACGGCCGTCCAGATTGCCCGTCAAAAAGCGGAGAGGCATGGCCTCCCCATTCCGACATGGAAACAGCCTGCGGCGAGCCGAGGGCCCCAGCGGGTCCTTCCCAGCTAGTCCCTCAGGACTTCCTTAAAGTTCTTTTTCTGTCTGTATGTCTGGGGTTTTACGTCCCATATGGTTATGAGAGACGCCGTAGTGGAGGGCTCCGGAAATTTCGACTATCTGGTGTTCTTTAACGTGCACTGACATCGTGCCTCTACCATTCCGCCTCCACCAAAATGCGACCGCCGCGGCCGGGATAGAACCCGCGACCTTCGGGTGAGCAGCCGAGCCCTTTAGCCACTGATCCACCGAGGCAGATGACCCCTTCAAAAGTCCAGGTTAACCATTGTTTCGCGCTTTTACAAACTTCACAACGACAATTTTTTGATAGAAATAGTTACAAAATGGCTCATACAACCAGAAGAGTATTATCACTGCTCTGAACATTAGCATTAATAAGTAAAAGGCAACCAATTAATAATAAACATGTGGTATAAAATGTTACGTCTGAAGTGTGACTGCACAGCGAAAGGCGATGACATTCAAATGATACGATTATCATTCACTTACTCTTAATAGGACAGTCGCTTTCAATGCCTGGTCCTTTGATTTATTATAATATTGTAAATGCCGACGCCATCTGTGCGAACTCACAGATAAAAAAAAAATATGCATTGAATAGTAGATAGGCGTCACGATCGTAAGGGCCACAATGCCACTGCTTGCCAGCGAGGCGAGCAAACGACGCTGCTCGGATGAGAAAATGGCACTTTGCCGCCACACATTCGCGCGCAAACGTGACGACGGCAGTCTGCGCGCTAAGCTTGAAGTCCGGGCGACGCTGTGACATTCGCTATTCAGCTTCTATCTGTTTTTATTTTGTTTCCTAATAATGAAATAGCAGCCTTGCGCCTCGCTTTTCACGGTTTTACGATGTCGAGCCTGAATAAATAACGGAATAGCGCGACACCTCGGAGCAGACGACAAGAATCAAAGTAGGCTTAAGCGGAGCAAGCGTCCATAATAAAAGGGGTCGTTTGCTTTATTTCGAACCATTTGCCGCCTTCGTCCGCGGTCGAGCGAGGGAAAACTTACCCGCAGTATTTTGCTTAATTTTTCATCCGCAGCCTTCTCTGTTCGTTCTCTACACTATCGGAGATCAGGGACGATTTTCGAAGCCTCTTCGGTCGTTTACGACCCACCGTTGTCCCCTTTATTGAGACTGGACAATGTCAATTGGCACGCCATAATCATTAGGCCTACTTGGCGCATTGCCATTGGAAAATGGATGCTCGGAGCACACCTCCGGAGCACACCTTGCGAAGATAGCGGGTCGTATAAAACGTAGCTCTTGTATACCGTCGTGTTCGCTTGTGTTTACATTGAAGAAAATGGGCTCCTTGCGTTATTTCACGCCTTTATTCATGAGAATTTTATGGAAGAATCTATGGAGGCGAAGAGCAAATAGTAGCTCTTGGGAGATCGGCCTGATCTTTTCTTTCCATTGCCATTCGACGGTACAGTTGCTTCACCCGAAATGTTTGTCCATTCCGTATCAAAGCCGAAAGCTCTGGAGCTTGCGTTTCTTACGAGTGCACACGTGCACACCACGTCATCCATGTGTGACGGTAGAAAGTGTGACCCTTAGCTACGTCTTTTCTGTTTTTGGGATAATCTCGTTTTCATAGTAATCCTTTTTATGTAAGCATATGTTACTCTGTGCATTCCCTCCTGCAATAATGCCTTCGGGCGCTACAGGTACATTAAATAAATAAATAAATAAATAAATAAATAAATAAATAAATAAATAAATAAATAAATAAATAAATCTGCAATTTTGGCGTCGTCTGCTTCAATACGCCTGCGCTTTTTCAGAAAATATCACCGTGAACATTTCGTAGATTTGTTTACTGCTTCAATTCGACGCAATATAACTTTTGAAAATTTTTAGGGAATATTTCTGATTGTGTCTCCGTAGACGTTTTGCTGGGTTTCTTTTCGAAGATTTTTAAGGAATGTTTCTGATTTTGTCTCCGCAGACATTTCTTCTTTTCGGCACTTCTTTTCGAATATTTTTAGGGAATACTTCTGATTTTGTCCCTGTAGGCGTTTTCCTGCTCTTCTGAAGTGTGACGGAAAATATGATTGCGTGAGAACCATTCTTCTGTATTTCTCATTTTTTTAACGCAGCGTCAAAAAAGTTGCGATGGCATTTCTTCGCTTAACTTTCATGAGATATATCCTGTATTGGTCATTTATGGCAGACTATAAATGGCGCTTGCGTATGATGTAATATCCGCTGCAGGACACGTTCAATCCATGACTCAAACAAAATTGCGATATACAGATTAGGCAAAGCATACGGCCTCTTGCCTGAAAAGCCCGTGGACTGGGACGACCGTTACGACTAAGAAAACACTAAGAATGAAACAAATTACACATTCGTGTCGAGTGAATGTTGGCGAGGAACCAGGATGAGCAGTCGACGCCGTATAAGCAGATGACTCCGAAGCCTGTTTGACAGCGTCTGTTTGACAGCCGTTTGCCACTATAGCGCGGCGCCGCTCGCGATATGTATATATATATATATATATATATATATATATATATGGCTGCGTCTGGAAACAAACGAAAGAAAGAAAAAGCTTGTAAACGGACACATGCAAGACATATCCCAGGAGACAAGGGCGTCCGCAGAAATAAATACAGGGGGGTGCACTCGCAAAGGCGGGAGGGGGGGCATTCAGCCGTCTCCGCCTTTCTTTCACTGCCGTGATTTGACTGGCAAGGTTAGTCAGTAGCGTGTAACGTGCGAAATTAGCTGGCAATCCTGAAGGCTGGAATCTGCGTGTGCTAATCAAGCTGTCAAGCTTATTGCTACTGTACAGAAATATATTCTCCAAAATTCCAGGGAGGGGCAGACGCCCCCCCCCCCCTTGCACCCCCCTCCGGACGCCCATGCCAAAAGATTTCACATCCTGCGCTTGGTACCACGGGCTTGCTCCTCGCCAGTTTTTTTTTCATTGACGCCATTCTTTTTTTCTGCGTCGCCATTTTTTGAGAACGAAGAAGCGAAAGGACCCGGGATACTGCCAGCCTATCCCCCCACTGCACCCTTTAGAGCTCCTTTTCTTCCTGATATCTTGTATATTGTATTTCTGAACGCGCCCTTAGAACCACTCTCCCACATACAAGCCCTTATTTCTTCCAGGACTCTAAAATACTTGAGAACCATGGTGTCGTGTGCGTTTCAAGACCTGGAATAAGCGTTTTTCCTGCTTGTTTTACTTAATTTTCATGGTCCCGACAACTATGGCATGCAAGATAACAATTGTGCTTCTCTTCGCTAAACCTCCAGAAGAGAATAAAGAGAAAGGGAAAAGCATAAGACAATTCCGAAGCTGCACTGAACGTATAAAAGGCAGGGGAAAGTCACAAAGCGACCGGTCCTACAACCCAAAGAGCAGGTCTCGGTAATCTTCAAGTCTCGAATGTGACATGGTGACCTGCTGCTTCTGTGAGGGAAAAAGAGACATGTCGACTGTTCAACGAACGCCACACGCGACCGTGAGGGGGGAGGGCGATTATGAAGTGACGTCATCGCAGCCGTCATGATGCACTGATGATTAAAAACGGCGCATAGAACACGAGGCACAAACGAAGAATTCACGAATACAGGACCGGCGCCGGTCTTCGTGTATTCCGTTTTTAATCATGAACACATACCAACTTGCCCAACCGTCAGTGTTACTGAACGGGACTTGATGATGCAATGTACACGACCAGAGGTGATCAAAAAAACACTGAAATTTTATTGCGATACAATACAGAATATTTAGGCAAGAAGTATTTGAGATACGGATATATACTGTAAAAATGATTGTATCCTATGCGATAATTTCCAATAGTATCTTAAATTAAGAGAGTTCGATACTCCCGCTAATTTCTATCTATCTATCTATCTATCTATCTATCTATCTATCTATCTATCTATCTATCTATCTATCTATCTATCTATCTATCTATCTATCTATCTATCTATCTATCTATCTATCTATCTATCTATCTATCTATCTATCTATCTATCTATCTATATTCATCCACTTTCCTTTTTTCACATTTACACTACAGTTGCTACTAACAACATCCCCTATACTTTCTTAATGACATATTTTAGCCGCGAAGTAGCACATACACAGAGTAAAGAAACACACAACGACAGGACGGGCGGCAGTCTTGTTAAAACTCTACACTTTTCTTGGCATCATTGCCTGTTCTAATTATACATATAGCAGCAAATGAGTATGCACAATGTTTCCCTGAAAACTGTTTCACTTCATTAACAGTCAGTATCTCGAAAGTTTTTTTTTTTGCTCAGAATATATGAATTTATTTCCGAAACAAATTATTGCGGTTGCTTTAGCCTCTTAATAAACAAGACAGCTCTTTATACGTTTCGCTCACAGCGGTTCTTGCTTGTTACTTTTGTAATCGACGGGAGTCGCTGCTCTGTTCGCCGAAGAGCTAATGTGTTGCCATCTAAACATGGAAACATCAGTAAGAAGCCTCCGCACGAATGCGCAGATGCATGTGTGGAGTTTGTGTTCATAAATGTATACCGCTTACGCAATACCAGATCACCGAATAGTTGCACAGCAGCAGCAACTCTGGTAGCGATATTTTATTGCAATAGAAATTATATGGACACTCTCGGCTGATTTTTGCCGTCGCCGTCATGGCCCGGATATGTATATGTATGTATATGCATAAAAAAGGCACAAAGAAAAATAATTCAGAAGCACTCATCCGAGGATTCGTACCAGCGACCCCTCTCTCCACAGCACGCCGCTTTAGACAACTATACCACGCGCAATGCTTGCGGCAGCGTGTTAACGGCATACTATATGTATACACCATTTACCGCTGGCGCTACGCAGATGTCGGAGGACCTTGAGTGTGTTTTCTATCACGCAACGATCCAACATTTATTTTCAATTTTAAAACTGTGCTTGAGAAAATGCTTGAGAAACGAGAAAATGGCCGCTTTCTGTACCCACTCGTGATCTGGAAAGAAAAAAAAATGGACCCCGGGAACACCTTGGGTAAGACGCCACCACGCGGCAGGAGACGCAGAGGGGTCACTCCACGCGCCGCAGTTTAAAAGAAAAAGAATTATCGATAGGAGCGTCGGGTTCTGCATTGTCGACTCTTGCAGCGCGTTGCTCAAACACAAAGACGTAACAAGAGTGACATTTGTTAGTTCACGCTTGTCCTGAGTATATCTGCGTGTTCTTGTCGAGCGTCCGTCTTGGTGCTTCAGCGACGCGCTACAAGTATCGAGCTGCTTGTCGTTCTTTGTATTACATTCCAATTTCTTGCTATCGCACTCATTGCTTGGCCCTTACGCCGAAACTGTGACTTTTTGAATGCGAAGCTTTTCTCAGGGAACTGCAGGCACTTGGAGCGTTTCTATCTATCTATCTATCTATCTATCTATCTATCTATCTATCTATCTATCTATCTATCTATCTATCTATCTATCTATCTATCTATCTATCTATCTATCTATCTATCTATCTATCTATCTATCTATCTATCTATCTATCTATCTATCTATCTATCTATCTATCTATCTATCTATCTAACCGAATACGTCTGGGTGCTCATATGATCGCTTGCTTAACTTGGTGTGAACCAAAAACAGCATGGGAGGGTAAGAGGATTTGACGAATATGTCTGGTTGGTCATGCCATGAATAACGTGAAAAGTCCTTTGCGTACGTCGTATAACCCTTTCCTCCACACACATGTGGCACATTCCCGTATATCGTGGTATGCGGGAATGTGCCACAGGCGTTTCCCGTTTTTTAACGGGAAAGCGTTAAAGAGCTCGTTTCGCAGAAATTTCGGCGTCGGCGTCGTTGGTTGTGAGCGAAAAATCATCATCTTGTCCGTGACCAAAAATCGATAAAGATGCAAATAAAATAAGTTATTAAAATAGCCGGGTCCGAGTGAGGATCGAACCCGGGCCGTCTGCGTGGCAAGCAGGTGTTCTACCACACAACCACGCTTCTGCCTTTTTTTTTTCTCTTACATGGTATTTATTACAAATGAGGTTCATGTATGGATGTCCATTGAAATTAACTTCCTTGCTTGGAAATGGAGCGGAAATAACTGCCATGCTTTGCAAATACAGGCGTCCTGTATACAGGCGTTACAATACAACATGTGATACGCAGTAATAATGCGTGGTAAAAGCGTACATTGCCATCGGGCGTCAGAACATGTGAATATCATAATGACATCGTGGTTCAAAGCCGGCTACCCATTACAAAAGGCACACACGTTACTGCGCGTATTCCCTTAAGACGACGTAGTGGGCGCATAACAAGTTCGAAAACATTTCCCGCCCATAATTCCTCGTGGTTTAAAGCATGCTACCCATTACATAGTATGCGATAAGTGATTGAAGTACACACTAGGAACAGGATATCGCTATCGCGTTCAACTCTTAAAGGCAAAGCTTAAGGGTCCCCCAATTTTTATCTATATACACAGGAACGGCAAAAACATGCATTTGTAATTCAAATGTGATAGCGTTAAGAAAACCTGACATCGGCAGCGTTGACTCGACGAATGCAAAGAATAAATATCAGGGTCCCAGCAGGAATCGAACCCAAGCATTTTATGTGGCAGTCAAGTATTCTACCAGAGAGCCACGCCAGGTATCGGAGCTGCCTAAGTAGGCGTAATGTTGGTTAAACCTTAATTGTGGTTGCAGAGCTGGCTATGGAATTTTAATGCGACAGCGTTAAAGAGCTCGTTTCACAGAAATTCCGGCGTCGGCATCGGTGTCGGCGTTGGCGTCGACGTCGTTGGTTGTGACCGAAAAATCATCATCTTTTCCATAACCGAAAAATCGAGAAAGATGCAAATAAAATAAATAATAAAAATTTCCGGGTCCAAGTGAGGATCGAACCCGGACCGTCTGCGTGACAAGAAGGTGTTCTACCACACAGCCACACCTCTGCTTGGAAATACAGTGAAAATAACTTCCTCTGCTTGGAAATGCAGTGAAAATAACTGTCATGTTTCGGAAACGCAAGCGTCCTTTATATAGGCGTCGCAATATAACATGTAATATCCCAGGAATATTGCATGGTACAAGCGTACATTGCCATCGGGTGTCAGAATATGTGATTATCATAACGATTTCGTAGTTTAAAGCCGGCCACCCATTACAAATGGCACACACCTTACTGCGCGTATTCCCTTAACACCACGTAGTTTGTGCATGGCAAGTGTGCACTAAGTGGTTGAAGTAGGCACTCGGGACAGGATATCGCTATCGCGTTGACCTCTTAAAGGCGAAGATTAAGGGTCCCCCAATTTGATAAACCTTACATACGTACTCCTATGCTAGAGACGTCACGTCTAATTGACGTCAATTGTAGTTAAGCGCCATCCACTTAAGTTGGTCTACGTAGAACAATGCAGGGCTACCGTCCTCGCAAGCACAAGCGCTCTTATCAGCTTACCGCTGCTGGTGTTGGCAATACCCATGTTACTGTTGACACCGCTACGCAACTTTAAACAACTGGTTATTTGAAACATATGTGAATGTTGAACATATGTCTGTGTGTACAACACTTGTGCATATTTTTAGCGTCATTTCGTAGCGTTTCTCTGAGTAATATTACACCACATTCACCTTCCCTCCACATGGTTCGCATAACATCGATTCCCATGATACGTGGGATCTGCCGATTTTTCGTGACACATCGTGTACATGCAGAGGACATAAAAGAGGAGTAGCATTTCATATTATACTTAACTGCTACCGTAAAACATTCGTTATGGACATACTACTGTGCGATCTTTTACAATTTTTCTTCCACGAGAAAATATGTGCAACCCTGAACCGTCTCAGACGTACTGTATAGTTGCATAAAACGTCGCTATTCACACTGTTTCCACGTACAACTCCGATTAGCTGGCGACTAGTAACAGTAAAACAGAAAACAAAGGTGTGGAAGTAAAATAAAAATAAAAAAGGCGGTTTGGTATGAAACATTCAGAGTGAATAAGTATACGCTAGGAACACGATGCAGGCGGCACCCCAAGTAGCCATGAGAGTTAAGCATGAAGTATCATCAACTTACCTGATAAGGTGAGAAATTGAAAATTCAATTCCATGCAAAATGACCTTTAACAGCTCGTTGGGACGCTCGTTAGGGAAAGGAAGCTTTTCGTATGGCAACGTTTTTTGAATACCTTTCTAACGTTCTTAAGAGGGCTTCTAATTATACTAATTATTTTAATGTAGTGAATTTCGCTTTATTATTAAGTAGTAAGCAGCGGTTCTGGTACTGTAAACTCCAGATATGCCCAGATTATTAAATATTCGTCCTCAATATAGGCTTGATGTAAAAACAAACTCAAGTGAAGTGTGAATGTGCAAACTGTAGTACAAATGACGCAAACAGTTAAAAGTAAGGACTGATTCCATATTTCCTAGCGAACACGCACAAAGCACGACATAGAAAGAAACAGGACAAGCGCTTGTCCTGTTTCTTTCTATGTCGTCCTTTGTGCGTGTTCGCTAGCAATTATGGAAGCAGTCAATCAACACCAACTAGCCCAGCTCAATGCTTTAACAAAAAGTAAGGACAAAGCTGCCAGCTTATTTGGGCAACACGCCGTAAGACATATATTGCAGTAACTAGAATGAAAAATGGAAAAAACAGTGCGGAAGAAAAGGTAATGTATAGAATGCAAAAAGACAGCTAAGAGAGCACTTGTGCTTACATCACATTATAATCTTATAAATTCTTTACACAAAGAAACGAGGGAAAAAAAAGACATGGTGCCCCAAATTATCTTACGTTAGGTAAATGATTTCCCTATTAGATCTAGCATCGATGCATGTGGTGTCATAGTTGACAAATGCTTATATGCGTGCAAGTCAATCCCTTCCCTTGTAAGTCAGACTCACATTCACAATATCCTTCTAGCCACTGATATGTGCGAGCCACGAGACGCAAAGCAACCCATTTGTCGCCTTCTTCAGACTTTGTAACGAAGCACCACGGAAGAGAAGCTTCGATAAATACATTATATTGTCATCAGAATTTGTGCGATAGACGCCGCATGTATTTGAGCACGCGGCACCGGACAGTTATTGAGAAGAAGTGTCATGGCACTGCCGCATGGATGGATGGATGAAAGAACTTTATTAGGGTCCAATAGTTCGCGCTAGTGTCCTAGCCCGAAGCGGGCCGCTCCCACGTTGGGACCGAAAGACCTAGCCTTTCGGCCGCTTCGCGGGCCCGTTGGACTGCCCATAACTGTCCCTGCAATGTCGGACTGCGTAGAGCTGCGTCCCACCGTTCTTCAGTATTTTCCTTGTCGCTGCGTAACGCGGAGCAACGCCACAGCATATGAGTGAGATCTATGGTGTTCTGGCATTTATCGCATGCTTGGAATAGCGAATTCCGGATAAACCTTGTTAATTAACAACGGGCTCGGGTAAGTTCTTGTTTGTAAGAGCCTTAGCGTAATGGCCTGAGCTTTGTTTAGTTTACTCTGTGGAGGGGGAGAAGACCCTGCGTCCTAGATAGAAGTGTTTGGTTACTTCGTTGTAAGAGAGGAGATGGTCCCTGCAGTCTGAAACCTCAGCCTCTTCTTGCCTTGTAGCTGTACGGTTGACAAGTCCTCGTACAGCATTGTAAGCAGATTCGTTGAGGTTCATGGGAGCACCTTTGATTTCTCCCATGTGAGCAGGAAAACAGATGATCATGTGTCGTGTAATTACTTTTCCCTTGAGAAATGCCAGAGCCTGTCTAGAAATTACTCCTTTGGCAAATGCTCGGACGATTGACCTAGAATCGATGTGGACCATCGATCTATATGGATCTAAGAGTGCCAAAACGATGGCTACTTGCTCGGCAATATCTGATTATGTGGTGTAGATGGAAGCCGAGTTAACGAGTTCACCTTTGCCGTTCACAGGTAGTGTTGTGAAGGCTTGTTTATTGTACATGGAAGCCACATCGACAAACGAGCATCCTTGAGCCTGATTTTTAGCTTTTTCTAGCAGGGCTTTGGCTCTGGCTTGCCTTCTGCTCACATTATGAATGGGGTGAACATTCCTTGGAACAGGCATCACTGTGATATTGTCCTTCAGATTGTTGTGGATTTCTTTGTGATTATCATCTATCACTGTCACCAATGACAGTGATAGATGATAATCACAAAGAAATCCACAATGATCTGAAGGACAATATCACAGTGATGCCTGCAAAGACATATCCTCTAACGGATGGGGACACCAATGTCCCCATCCGTTAGAGGATATGTCTTCCTGATCGCGTGGTGGAGAGTAATGAACTGGGCTCTTTCTTGTGCCTCGGCTATTTCCTCTATTGTATTGTGCATCCCTAGCTGCATCAGTTTTCTGTTTCGATATACATAGGTAGCCCAAGAGCTACCTTCATTACCCTCCGCAACAATGCACTGCCACATGTCATTTTTTTAAAACGAAAAAAAAAAACAAAGGTCGGCTGTACGTAGACGTTCGTGCGCTGCTTTTTGTCGAGACGGCACGAGTGTCACCATGTGACTCTCCTGCACCAATAGAGACGCGCAGACCTAAGCCCCTGCTCTTGCTAGAAGACTGTGGCGGAAAGACAAAAGAATGTCACTGCCCTTAGCATTATTCAGGTGGCTTCAGAAGGGGAGTTCAGCCAAGGATCGTTTCGTGGCGTTCTGATCGCAGCAGCTAGTATTTTAAGATACACGATACATTATTTTATGTATCGGAAATGCGGGTACTGGTACACGTCTTGCGAGATGTATCGCGATACAGATAGATCCCACATAGCGAAAGAGTATCTAAGATAGTATCTAAAATGATTGTATATTCGATACCGCTTTGCACTGAACACGACTATAGTGAAGCGAAAGGTAGCGGGTTATCTTCATTTGCTAGTTATCTCAAGATCGTCACCACCGATTGGGTGAAATATGTCGGCGGAAAAAAAACACATAGCCAAATCTAACGAACACATGAAGCAATTTATTTACGTGGTAGGAGCACCCACCACGTTGCCATTACATAGACAAAGAGAACGTTGCACAACCTATTGCATACACAATACCGCACTCTTACAGACAATAACTGAACAGTGGACATGAAGCTTCTCAAGAAATCCGAACGAATTTACCACTTAAACCACGATATAGATAGAAGTGCGGGGTGCTATAAAACTCGAATTATATCAGTAAGCCTAATCACATTCTTGAGTGCGCTCCTTTCATTTGTGGGAAGAATGAGTTAAGAACAGAAATGTCTAACCGGAAGGAAAAGTAAGAATACTCCTTCCGTCTGCATTCTCTAGCTATCCGTCACTGCGCCAATATTTATCCTCCATCATTATGGTGCCATCATTGCCACTAATGACATCTCTTTCTGGGCCAAACAATTGTTTGCCTCGTTATTGACACTTCGGGAGCGCCGACTGCGTGACTTCATCGCTTGCTCACCCCGAACGTATATACAAATCAAAGAGTAACGAGTCGCGTCCTGTTGATGTTAAGTAGCGAAGCCGTGAGGTAAAATCGAACGGCTCGAAGAGTCAACCACAACCCCGGCGGGAGTTTGCAGAACGAAGAGAACAATGCAAATCATCTGGGTGGACAAACAAGCTTAGCCTCGTTAGTGTACAGCTTGACTCGTCGCCTGATGATTTTCTAATGTGTTTTAACCGTGGCTGAACCACGCCTACAAGGCAAACCTTGGCGACGTGTTCCTTTCTATTGACGCAGGCCTCTATAGCCGGGCTGCTTATATTGCGATATGCAGCGTTTACGCATAGCACGTACTGCAGCGTTCAGGCCTCTGCGTACGAATACAGCTGTGCTGCTGTGCAGAGAGAAATAGAATATACCCGCTGTGGTAACTTAGTAGTTAAGGTGTCGCGCTGCTAAGCTTCGATTGCTTCGCGAATTCGATTCCCGGTGACGGTGACCGCATCTCTCTGAGAGCGAAATGCAAAACAGCCCCGTGTTCTGTACGTTGCGGCAGGCGGTGATTGGTTAATGTTCGACAGCTGGGGGACAGGCTCCGATTCGCATCACCTGCTCTCGGGCTTCGTCCAATCAACGCAAGCGGAAGTGGATAATCCAATGAGCCGGACATTACAGAATACTTGCCTCCCCCCCCCCCCTCCAAGGAGTTACGAAAATTGAGTAATCTCCAATCGACACGTGTTCGAGATAAACATTTCAACACCTTATGGATTTATAAGAAGCGTGCTTTTCTCGATTGCTAACAGCTTCACGTTTAAAACGCAACTTCAAATCGTTGATGGCGTCGAACAGTTTCTGTCTGTTGGCTAACTTTCTATGGCAAAGAAAAGTTATTGTAGCAATAATAAACGACAAGAAATGCCACAGATAATGTTTTGTACACAATGGTACAATTACAAAAATCCTTATTGAGAAAGCATGTAAACAGATGGCAATGAAATCACGTTGATCATCAATAGGAACACTGTTGAAGACATTGTTGACCGCAGTTAAAATCGACCCGCGACATTTCATTAAAAAAACATCGAGCTACGCAATACTTATAGATCGTTGAAAAAATGATGGATGTCAAATTTAAGTTTGTTGAGAGTATCAAATGTCAAAATTAAAAGGTCACTGAAACATTGTTGAAGGCGTGTTGGAGGTCACTGTTGAAAGAATGTTGGAACTCCACTGTACTCTTAAAAGTGTCCGTGAAATCTACAAACAAAGTCTACGTAATCTTGAAGGATGCCTGTCTGTTTATTTAAATATACAAGTAACCGCCCTAAATACGAAAGAACCTGTCCCGTTTTTTGAGGTTGTATCCGTGTTTAATGGGCCACTTGCAAAAGGTGTAAAAGGTGGCTTCCCTCTGTAATTAATGTTTCATTGAGTTCTAATTAATATGGTGGCTTCCCTTCAAGTTATTCTCTAACCAAAGAGCTCTGGTTACCAGGCTACCTTTTCAGACAAAGTTCTTTGGGTGGAAAGCATGGGCAGCGTGTATAGCTATATGTATATGTAGTAATTTCTCCGCGTGCCTTTAATGGTTGTTCATAAGTGCGGAGAACACTTTAGAGGCCCGGGCTGTCGTTATGGCATCCTGTCGTCGTCTCGTGTCGCTTGGCGTCACGCAGGCAAAACTATGTATACTATAGCCATGTATAGTATAACCATGTGTAGCAAGGAGGTGAGAGAGGGAAGTGAGGTTGAGGAGGAGTGATGTGAGGGAGAGGAGGAAATGTACTGTCCTCGTATGCTGCGATATCATGTCGCTTGGCATCATGAATACAAAATTATGTATAGCATAGCCATGTATAAAAAGCGTGCGGGAGAAGAATGTGAGGATAAGAGTGAGTTATGAGAGGATGATTATGAAGGCAAGAAAAAGCGTTGAGAGTAAAACATAACACAGCCATGTATGTCGTCCCTCAGTCATGTGTAGTGTAGTATAGAAAGAGTGCGGGAAAGGGAAGTGAGGGTGAGAAGGAGAAAAAAAGGAGAAGGGGAAGGGAGTGAGTGAGTGAGATTGACTTTATTCAAAATATCCTGAGGGAGGCCGAGAGTAGGGACCGTTAGGACCCCTAAGTCAGCCTGGGGGCTCCGCCCAGGATGGCGCTGGCAGCCGAAGGCTTGTAGCGATGTCCCGGGCCCTCTGGACCGCCTGTAGTTGCTGTTTGTAGTCGCTGCTCGTGAGGACTTCCTGCCAAGCCTCTTGGGTGTTGAGGTGTGATGCGCTGTGGGTAGGGGCACATCCAGAGCATGTGCTCGAAGTTACAGTAGGGATGGCCGCAAAGCGAGCATGTGGGTGGTGTGTCGGGGTCGACTCTGTGTATGATGGATGGTGTTATGTACGTGCGCGTTTGCAATCTTCTTAGCGTTAGTGCTTGTGCTTTGTTAAGTTTTGGGTGCGGCGCTGGCAAGGCGCGTCTTTGTCCCCGGTAATGTGAAGTGATCTCGTGGTATGTGAGTGCTTGGTCCTGACTACTGAGATTCTCGTACCGCCCACCTCTGGAGGGGTCATTGTCCGCGGCGCGGCGTGTGAGTTCACGCGCCAGGCGGTTGACCTCTTCGTTGGGGTTGCAGTGGTCGAGTCCCGGTATCTGGCCCATGTGCGCTGGGAACCAGGATACGTGGATTTGAGCTTTTTTCTTCTTCAGTGAGCGTTTCTTTCCTCTCGTATTCTCTTATGGCGTTGGCGGTGAGTTTCGCGGTGCTTCTAGCTACTAGGCCAGCCGCGAACGTTCGTGTCGCAGTCTTGGAGTCGGTGTGTATTGTGGAATGGGCTCGGCAGCTCTGCAAGGCTAGGGCGATCGCCATTTCCTCTGCTTCGTGGACATGACTTGTTTTAACGGTTGCCGCGTTTATGAGCTTTCCGTCAATGTCAACGACCGCTATGGCAAACGCCTGCCTGCCGTAGTAGCGGGCGGCATCTACGAATAGCGCGTGCGTGTTGTGCTTTTTTTGCCTTGTTTATGAGCGCCCTCGCCCTGTCCTTCCGTCTGCCATCGTTGAACGTTGGGTGAACATTGCGGGGGATTTGCTCAACTCTAATGTGTTTCCTCACGTCGTTGGCAAGCTTGGCTTTTTCCTCTGGTTGAAAAATGGGGCATACGCCCGCGTCTCGGAGAATAAGATGGCCAGCCTGCGTCGTTGATAGGCGCGTTATCTGTGCTATTCTTTGGGCTTCAAAAATTTCTTCGGCCGTGTTTGCAGACCGAGTTGCTCGAGCTTCTCGTTGCTTGTGTTATTGGGCAAGCCGAGTGCCGTTTTCAGTCCCTTGCGGAGCATGGCGTCGACCTTTTAAAGACGATAGTCTTTCTTGGGATACGTAAACGGAGAAATTTTGGTCTGTTTCTCTGTTTGTCGGCGTCACACGATTCAGCTACCCGGCCAAAGTTTAACCACTTTCTCAGCGCCCGGCCATCTTGCACAAGTATTTTTGTTCATACTTGTGAACATTGTCGATGAAAAAGCAAATGTTGCGCATGTCTGACGAGCAACGTCAATAAATAGGTAGTCTCTGGTATGTTTCTTTATAAGAAAATACATAGATACGTAATTATGAAGACCCCAGCGTTTATTAGGCTGCGCTCAAAAAGCGACGCTATGCACGAAAAAGCCCTCGGCCGACGATATGTTGCTGCTGGGTTCTGCACAAGGTGATGTTTCTCGACAGCGCTGCCAGATGGCGTCCATGTCTCACGCAGCGCCTCTATTTTATCAAGGCCAGCCAGATGCGGCCGATTCAACATAGAGAAAGCGCTGTCTGAGGCAAGGCAAAACAGTGTAGTACGGCCGGCAGAAGACTATCGTCTTTCGACGACATTTGCAGCGAAGCACGCAGATACGCGGCCAATTTTTTTATTTCGACCTTGGTTAGGTTAAGAAACGGGAAAGCGTATGCTACGTGACTTACGAGAAAGGCGTGATACGCCTTCATCATGTTGTCTTCTAGGAGGCCTGCTCTCTTGTTGGCGATTCTAGCAATGCCTCTTGCAAAGTTGTTTGTGCTTTTTTCAAGACGCTTGAGCGCCTCCGTGTTGTGGCCCACCTTGGCGCTCAATATTAGCCCTAATACCTTGACTGTGTATGCTTGCGGTATCGTTTGGTAGTTCTGAGCTTGTAGCCGTACTTGCTGCTGCTCATTGCCCGAATTTGGTCGAGGGTCAAAACGCGTTAGTGTAGATTTGGTGGGGGAGAGTGCGAGTCCAGTTGGCTTAAGAAATTCTTCTGTTGTAGTCAGTGCTTGTTGAAGTATTCTTTCCATTGTGCCGTATGAGTGGCCACCTGGAACCCATATGGTAATATCGTCCGCGTATATGGCATGGTGCACGGAGGGGATTTGATTGAGCTTCTCCGACAACCGGTGCATCGCCACATTGAAGATCAGTGGCGAAAGCACTGAGCCTTGCGGGGTGCCGATATTTCCGAGACGTTCGGGTTCGCCGCATTGCTGTCCTATGCGTATGGTGGCGGTTCTGTTCGCCAGAAAGGCTCTGGTGTAGTTGAAGAATTTCTCGCCGAAGTTCATGTGCGAGATTTCTCCCAGTATGTGTTCGTGTTTCACCGTGTCAAAGGCCTGGCCAGGTCTAGGTCTAATATGGCTTTGGGCGTGTGCTGGAGTCCGTAGCTTATGTGCTCTCTTAACATCAACATGGCGTCCTGTGTAGACAGTGCCCTGCGGAAGCCAATAATGTTGTGTCGAAAGAGCTCATTGCTTTCAATGTAGTCCGTCATGCGGTTGAGTATTGCGTGCTCGGCTACTTTTCCTACGCATGATGTGAGCGATATGGGCCTTAAGTTGTCGATGCTCAGCGGCTTTCCAGGTTTCGGGATGAGCGAAACCTTGGCACTACTCCACTCTTGTGGCACGGTACCCGTTTCCCATGCCTCATTTATTTTCTTAGTTATAAATACGATTGCTTTATTACCGAGATTCCGTAGCAATTTATTGTCGATGCCGTCTGGCCCTGGCGCCGATCTGCCGTTGAGTTGCTGTAGAGCGTACCGTATTTCAGCTTCGCTGAATGGCTCATCTAGCTTTTCTTGCGGCCGACCTTCATATGAGGCATTTTCGTTTTCCCAGGCTACTGCTTTGCTATCAAGTGGGAGGTATTTTTCGGCTAACATTTGGAGGAGAGCTTGGGAGCCACCACTTTCCTGGGCGTACTTGTGCACTAATCGCTCAACTTGCAGCTGAGTGCCACCTCTGGTTGGTTTGTCGCTGTCCGCCATAAAGTGCTTGAGTAGCCCCCATTTGCTTCCTCTCCGCATTTTGCCATCTGCTTCGTCACATGTGTCGTTCCACTGCTGCGCGCAGAGCCTTTTGGCGTGACATTCGATCTCGCGGCCAAGGTCCGCGATTTTTGCTCGTAAGTGTCTGTTCAGCTTGTTTTTGCGCCATGCTTCTTTTAGGTCATGCTTTTTCTGCAGCAAGCTGGCAAGATGGGAGTCCATGGCCTGGATGGGTTCATCAGTCTCGACCTCTTTGGTGGCCTCGTTTGCTGCCATCTGTAACTCGTTTAGGAGGGCTTCGTAGGATATGTCCGTACTGCCCTTCTCCTCCCTTATCTTACGGAACTGATCCCAGTCCGTGATTTGAATTTTCTTGGCGCTTTGGCCTCGTTGCTGATGGTGATTTCCAGGATATAGTGGTCGCTACCTAGGTCTTCGGAGAGGTTTTCCCACGTAGCTCTGACGTTCTTGGTGAAGGTTAGGTCGGGCATTGTGTCCCGCTGCACCGAGTTGCCTCTTCTTGATGGGAAGGCAAGGTTGTTTATAAGCTGTAGCTCCAGCGCATTTGCGCTTTCCGCTAACTTGGTGCCTTTTCCTTCGCTTTTTATGTATCCCCACTCGGTGCTTCTGGCGTTGAAATCGCCCGCTACTATGAGCGGATTTTCGCCCGCCATTTTTACCGCGGATATCAGCAGTCTGTTGAAATCTCTTTTCTTGTCTCATGGTGGACTGTAAACGTTGAACACTAAAATGCTTCTTTTAACGGCCCTGTGTGGTAGGATTTCCACTAGGACCGTTTCCAGGCCTTCTTTGTATGCGGGGGTGTCCCTTTCGGCGAACATTATGTCCTTCCGTACGAAGGTAGCCACTCCTCGCGTCTTATTCTGCTCGGGGTGCAGGGTCGGCCTGGCTACCCTGTACCCCTGAATGCCAATGCCCTTAGCAGTTTTGCTTTCTCCGCATTCTTGTAGCAATATTATATGCGGCTTTTCTGTACATGCTAGCAATAGTTGTGTTAGTGGTGCTTTGCGTTTCTGAAGTGAATTACAATTCCACTGCCAGATCTTATGTCCTTATGATCAGTGACCATTTTGGTTCTGTAGCTTCTGTGCGTCGCGGTTTGTTTCCTCGGCGAGCTTGTGTGCTTTGACTGGTCGGACTTTGGCTCTAGAAATTATGTTCGGGAGGTTTGCCGTAACCATTGGCTTGTCCGCGTTTCGGGTCTGAGGAGTTTTTGCCGCCGTGGGGTCGGCTCCCATCTTCTCCAGGCTGGCGAACCTCTGGTCGGCTTTTTCAGTGTAATTCTTGAAGGTTTCTATAAAGTTGGCGAGCGTGTTTGCCAATGTATCGATTTTGTCGTTTAGCGCAGTTAGCGCAAACACTCTGTTTAGCAGCGGGGCTTCTTTATCACTCGAGACCATGTCGACCTCCTCCGTCGTATCGCTATCGCTTTCTACGGCTTTGCGTTTGTGTGTGTTGTGGATCGTTGGTTGTATGCGGGGTGTTGGCGGTGTGGGTGAGCTCGGCTGGCTGATTCCGTGGCCGCTCTCTATCCTTGCTAATGAGGCCCGGAGCTCGTCAAGCTCCTTCCTGAGGGCCCTGTTTTCGTGTTCGAGCGCTTGTATGCGGGAATCGTGAGCATGCTCTGGCTGTGCCTTACCAGAGGGTGATGTAAAGCATAGCCACGTATGGAGCCACGCAGGAAAAACCGTGTATAACATAGTTATGTGTAGTATGCTATAGTAAGGATACGGGAAAGGGGAGCGAAGGTGAGGAGTGATGCTAGGGTGAGGAGGATGGCAATGAGAAGGGGAGAGGGTAAAGCATAACACAGCCAGCGTTGTATAGCATAGTCATATGATGTATAGTATAGCAAAGGGTAGGAGGAGAAGCAAGCGTGAGGGGAGGGGGGAAAAGGACGAGGGGTAGAGCATAGCATAGCCGTGTGTAGTACAGTATAGCAAGGGAAGGAGAATGGAAGTGATGGTGAGGAGGAGGGAAAGGAGGAAGGGAGGGGGGGTAAAGCAAAGCATAGCCATGTGTGTCGTCACGCAGGCACAATACATGTCAAGCGTAGTAGAGAAAGGGTTCGGGAAAGGGAAGTGAACGTGAGGAGAAAGGAAAAGAGAGGGAGGGCAAAGCATGGAATCGTTATGAGTCGTACAGCATAGCGAGGGGGGAAAGAGAACAGAAAGCGATGGGGAGTGATGTAAGGGTGAGGGGGAGGGTAAAACAGCATGGCCATGCGTAGTAGCTTATAGCGAGGGGGAAACATAGGTGAGGGGGGACAACTATTCAAAGGAGTGGGTGGTAAACCATAGCATAGCCGTTTATGGAACAGTATAACAACTGGGTGGGAAAGTGAAGTGAGGGTGAGGAGGATAAAAAAAGAGGAGGGGAGGGTAAAGAATAGCGTATATTCGTGTGTAGTTGATTGAAGAACAGTGCGATTGAGTGAGGCCGACTATAAGTGTGAGAGCGAAATATAGCTCTTAGACTCACGGAACCTTTGTTCATTGTGCAAAGTGCATTCATAAAGAAACTGCCTGTCAAAGACTACCTAGTGGCGGAAATACAGAGAAAACCTCCTATATATAGAACTCGGGTAAATCGAATCATCATTTGCATAGCACTGTTTTCGAATACGACAATGCTTTCAAGTCAATTAATATGAAGATCTACAGCCACATCGAACAAAATTAGCCGGAGCATTTGATACATCAAATACATCGGACAGCATGAAACGGCCCAAGAAGTCGGCTTTTCCTCACAAGAGGCTGTCTTTTTCCTCACGGGGAGGGACTTTCCCGCGTGCCCTCGGGTGACCAACTGATGGATTTTTGCGAAATCGATATATGCGGTTTGACTACCCGTAAAAGCGAAAAAATGAATTCTCGAAGAGAAATCTACTGTGCCTGCTTTTAAGGGCATCGGATAAAATGACACCAAGATTTTCTCGCGCATCATCGACGAGACTTCGAACATCTAGCTAAATGTATACGCTACATAAATATAAAAGAAGTAATGAGAGGTACCAACAAGTGAAACAGGCGATATTCGTAAGCATAGGCGTGCGCAGGGTTCACCTTAAGGGGAGAGAGGGGTGAAGGTTCGTCGCAGTGCCCCCCCCTCCCTATTATGCCAACTTATGGGGCTGGCTTTGCGCCCCCCCCCCCCCCTTCCTGAGGCACTCCTATATTTGTAAGTGCACCCGTTCGTTTCTACAACCACAAATGCACCCGATCTAATCTCACCAACCAACCTTCGCAACTCCCTGTTTCGTTTGTAAAAGTTCGCCGTTCTCTCTTTTCGAGCGATCCTTTCTCATGAAACTTTATCTCCCGCTACGACTGATTAATAGAAAGAAAAAAATATGGGCGTTGGAGGAGGGTAGCGATTGACATTTCGTGATAAATATGTACCGGTGTGCTTCTCGTTCTCTCCCATCGCTATTTACGTTCCTTCAGATAAATATATTTTGTGTGCATGTGCGCGTGTGTTCTTTCCGTGTTTCAAAGCGGCTAGGCTAAGCTGACGTCTTGACGGAAGCGGAGCAAGGTGGCAAGGGCAGAACGGGGACGATCGTCACAGCCGGTGAGATTCAGCGTGTCTTGAAGCATCGCACAGGTCATCCCGACAAGGTCAACAGGGTGGCGAAAGAGCAGGATAAAGAAGGGGGGGGGAAGAGTGAGAACAGAAAACACGAGGAGGAGGCTGCACTCCGCAACTCAGTTCAAATCACCTGCTGCACTTGAGCCAATCACTTTAAATCAAAGACTGCGTGCGGAACCACGTTTAGCAAATAAATAAATAAATAAATAAATAAATAAATAAATAAATAAATAAATAAATAAATAAGAAAGATAAATAAGTTTGCTCCATGCTTGTGTAATTATAATGTTTGTTGGTATTGTGTGTGTTTATTACTACTGTCAGTCATCGACTGGGGATATATCGCAACGTGCGTGATCAAATCACTTCAAACCAAAACCACACGTGCGGAACTACGTTAGATTGTCCAAAGCGCAGCGAGAATGCATGGAAGGAGTGAGGGCCTTTCGTGGTGAACTTCCCGCGCCGCGGCGCTGCCGTGAGGGACCCGTGGGCTTTCTCCGAGGTGGAAGCAGCGTCAAAAGCCAACATTGCGGTAATTTGGGCAATATTTGATACTACGTTATTGCAACATAATACTGCAGCGACTCACCGCATATAGAACGCGTTTGTGTGTTGTGAAGCGGGGATTTTGTATGCTTCCTTTTTTTGTATATCTATCTATCTATCTATCTATCTATCTCTCTCTCTCTCTCTCTCTCTCTCTCTATATATATATATATATATATATATATATATATATATATATATATATATATATATATATATATATATATATACTCGTATAATCGCATGTTGCATTTTTTGTTCAGGCAGCTGTTAAACTTCTAGAGAAAGATTGGGGGTACTTGTTACCTTAATGTTTCATATAGTGGTTTTGGGACGTTAAATCCCAACAGTTATTATTATTGTTAATATGCGGATATTGGTACAGCATCTTCTATAATACGTCTTTTGATGCACACACTTGGGAAATAATGTAAGTTTACTTGGCATTGCTTTTCATTCAAATGTCGGAATTTAACACAAGCGTTGCACTCGGTGAACCTTGTACGCTACCTCAGAAGTGAGATTAAGCCAAAAGTATTGCGGTCGTTTGACCGTCTCTACTCTTTCTTTTGTTTCCTTTACGTCTCCCGATGTGCTCTGTTCATAATTCATAATAATATGGCGGAGGCTAACGAATTGTCGAATAAAGCGGTGTGCATATGGCTAGAAAACCACTGGAGACAATGAGTAAAATACTCGTAGTGGTAATGAAGCGGTCACTGCGCGTAAGTATTTCAGCTGACTGCGCGTGTAATTTATCTTTTTTTATTACTCTTAATTCTTAGATGCTTGATGCTATTGGCCGATTAGCCGTGCGAAAAAGTTTCTTTTCGTTCCTTCTTTGTGCCTGTTCACTTTGCGCGTTTTTAAGAACGCACCAACGTTCTCGAACTCCATTACTGGAACTAGGTCACGCTAATGCCGCTTGACACACGAGTTTTCACAAGCTTTTGTTGCCCCCCGCGCTAACACAGCGCTTAAATATGGGTAAGCTCTATTCCCCACCGAATTATTAAAGCTAAGTAGACTTCTAGTGCCCTGTGCGGAAACTCAGCGCGAAAAACAACAGCGCGTAGCTGACTTCCCTCGCATTGCGCGCTCCCCCGAGCGGGGAAAGCCTACGGGTCCGGTGCAGCAGCGGCGGGGCGCGGCAGTTCGCCGCAAAAGGCCCACGCGGGAGCCGGCTGAGCCGGCGCTTTCGACACTTACTATCAGGCCCTGGAGACTCTCAAGTTCCACCGATGGCCCCAGAGGGCGAAAAAATAGACCTCGGCGAGTTCCATTGAAATGCGCGTATAGTGGAACTACTAACTCCTCTTTTAGCAGTCGGATAAGTTAGTTCGTATTTTCCGTGTTAGGGGCGCTGAACGAGGCCAAATATTTCGTTTTAGAATGTGTCAAAAGATTGTTAGAAGCTTTGTTACCGTGTCATTTTTGATAAAAATAGTAGGGATTGGTTTTAATGTTACTTCTTGAATTACTACAAGAGCTTGATTGTTTGAGAACAAGTATTGAGATTACACTGACGCCCGAAAAGCAGCAGCCAATTGGCATCGGTTGCGTTTCGGTCGGTTAATGCATTCAAATTGTACCGCGGTCGTTTTCTGTGATCGGCATCACGCAGCTATGGTAACGCAGCTCCGTTTCAGATCGGCTTTGATATATCAATGCGAGTTTTTGTGTCAGACTTACCATGCCGCTACCTCAAGGCGAACGTGTCTAAGGCCTGTAAATCATGTCAGCTGCGGCGCTTCACCGACTGTACACCTTCCAGCGTGAAAATTCAACGCCGGCAAATTGCTCAGAGACTACCTACGAAAACGGAATAACGATGCACAATATGCGCGTGGGCACCGGTGAGTGAAAATGCACTGCTTTGCACTTGAACATAGCCTTTTTTTTTGCATGCGCAACGGTTTTAGTCAATTCATAAGGTTTTATGACTTGTCCAGCTGATGAACAGCTTGTGGGTTCTAATGACATTTTCTCAGAAGGGGCGTGGACACGGGGGGGGGGTCTCCTGCCCCCCCCTCAGAATTTTTGCCTGCCCCCTCTCCCCCACCAAGAACAAACATATTCAAAACACAAAGGCTAAATTCCCCCGCCTCCCGAAGAAACTCACGTATCCTGGGTGTTCCCCCCCCCCCCCCCCCCTGGCAAAAAATTCCTGGCTCCGCCCCTGTTTCTCAGATCGCTTACTGCGTTCCCATTTGCAGATAATATTGCCACGCGCGTTTCTTATTTTCACTTTGCTCTATTCGGTTTTCGCTCTCAAAGGCTGTCAGCAATGCTCAGCGCAAACCGCGCCTCATTGTTCTAGAAGCTTCGCGATCATTATAGATCGTTTTGTTAAGATTGCGCGCAAGACGCGACCACTCGAGATTATTCCAGAGCGTACGCGATGACCAGTGATAAGGCTAGAATGTTCGACGCGTGATGCATAAAAGCCGGCGCGCCCCAACGATGTTCAGTTCATCGACGGCCGACGCTCTGTTCGCCGCTATCAGTGCCAGCGTTTATTGCTGTATTCTCACCTTCAGTTTACCGGCCACAAGTTCGGCCCAAATAAAGTGTTTCATCTTGGACTACTGCCTACTGCCTTCGTCAACGTCACGACCACGTGACATCTGGTGGAGAGGTGCTGCTTTCTTCATGTACCGGACGCCCCCGTCAAGTCGTGAACCCAGCCCCAGTCGTGAAGGAGACGTCGACGACAACCCCGAGCAGCGAACAAGCCGCAGGCAACTAGGTCTACCGCCAGAGTACGGGCTTCTACCTGAAAAGACCCGGCAGACCAAGACCCTGACCTCGACCGCAGCGACGATGACAGCCCCTGTGCCGTCTGCGCCCATTCTGCTGCGGCAACCCAAGGAACCACCGACCTTCCGCGGTTCAGCACTTGAAGACCCGGAAAGCTGGCTCGAGGCATACGACCGAGTCGCCGCTTTCAATGCCTGGACCACAGAAGACAAGCTTAGACATGTGTACTTCGCCTTGCAAGACGCCGCTCGTACCTGGTTCGAGAACCAAGAGCGAACCCTGACAACGTGGGACATATTTCGCACCAGGTTCCTTGCTACTTTCACGAGCGTCATCCGCAAGGAGAGGGCCGAAGCGCTGCTTGAAACCCGCTCGCAGCTCCCAAACGAAAACGTGGTGCTCTTCACCGAAGAGATGACCAGACTCTTCCGCCACGCCGACCCCGAAATGCCGGAAGACAAAAAAGTTCGCTTCCTCATGCGAGGAGTAAAGCAGGAGCTGTTCGCGGGTCTGATGCGGAACCCACCGAGCACTGTCCAGGAATTCATCTCCGAAGCGACGACGATTGAAAAGACGCTGGAGATGCGCACCCGGCAATTCAATCGCCGCTCAACGCCAGCCTACGCTGACATTCAATCCCTCTGCTCAGACGACCTGCGCGAGACCATAAGGGCCGTAGTGCGCGAGGAGCTTCGTCGAATGTTCCCGTCATCCCAGCCGCAGGTTTCCTCGATCGCAGATATTGTTCGAGAGGAAATTCAGCAGTCGTTGGGTACCCCTGAACCGCAACAGCCTCTGCCGCAAGCCATGAGCTACGCTGCTGCTGCCCGACGCTACGCTCCCGCTCCACGCCCACGTCAAGACAACGCGCCGCCGCAGTACCGCCGCCAGACGCCGCCCCCACCGCCGCCATCTCGCCCGCCTGCCGGCCAACGGTACACACCGAGGAAGACCGACATCTGGCGAGCCCCCGACCACCGTCCCCTCTGCTACCACTGCGGAGAAGCCGGCCACACGTACCGCCGATGCCAGTACCGTGAGATGGGATTACGAGGCTTTGCCGTCAACGCGCCTCGTCCACAGCGGGGTGAACGACCACAAGACATCGCCGACTATCTAGCAGGAGCTCAGTGGACACCCCGACGACCATCCCGCTCGCCGTCGCCTGGCCGCTACATTTCACCGCACCGCCGGCAGTACACTGGCCCAAACCGGGGCCGGTCGCCTAGCCCGTATCCGGGAAACTAGGGGCAGCAACCGATGGAGGTGCGGTTGCTGTACGACGAAATGCCGAAGATCCTCCGCGGCCGACGACGACGACAACGCGACGAAACCTGCAGAACATGACGCGAAGCAGACGTAGCCCTGCCGACGAAACGTCGCGGACCGACAAAGACGTGACGACGCAACAAGGAAGCAGCGCAACAAATCGACGTAGCCGTGATCCAATGCCGCGACCCAACCGCAACGCACGACGACGAACCAGCGACCTCGACGTAATATTCGACGGCCACAACGTCACCGCTCTCGTCGACACTGGAGCGGACTATTCCGTCATCAGTGGGCCTTTCGCGACGAAGTTGAAGAAAGTGAAGACTGCTTGGCAAGGCCCTGAAATCCGGACCGCTGGGGGTCATCTAATAACGGCGGCCGGTGTTTGCACAGCAAGAGTCACCATCAATAACCGGACTTATCCCGCCAGCTTTCTAATCCTACAGCACTGCTCCAGGGATGTGATACTTGGGATGGACTTCCTATGCAAACACGGCGCCGTCATCGACCTAAGGTCTGAGTCGATAACACTAACCTCGCAAAAAGCGCCGCCTACCCAGACGACGCCAGGGATCCATGCATTGAACGTGATAGAAGAGCACGTCACTGTTCCGCCTCTCTCCAGCGTCGTCATTTCCGTCGGCACCGAAAAACCCGCAGATTTCGAAGGCGTTATCGAGGGTGCACAGCACCTGCTTGTAAACCGTCAGATTTGCGTCGCACGAGGCGTCGCCGAGTTGCGTGAAGGAAAGCAACAGTGATGCTTACGAACTTCAGCAACGAATACAAGCACGTGAGCAAAGGCACGACGGTCGCCTACATCGAAGAAATTGTGGAAGCCAGTAACGCTCTCGCCCTCGCCGAGCCTACCGAACATGCTACGACGAACCAAGCCCATGAACTAGCTTTTGACATCAATCCGAGCCTTCCGACGCATAAACAAGAACAGCTCAAAACCCTGCTGCTGCAATACAGGGACTGCTTTTCGTCGTCGTCAAAGAGTTCGACAGACCCCAGTCGCACAACACCGCATCATAACAGACGAAAGTGCCAGGCCACTACGTCAGAGCCCGTACAGAGTTTCGACGCGAGAACGCGAGGCCATAAAGAAACAAGTCGACGAAATGCTACGCGACGACATCATCCAGCCTTCAAAGAGTCCGTGGGCGTCACCCGTGGTGTTAGTGAAGAAAAAAGACGGAACCCTACGCTTCTGCGTCGACTATCGCCGCCTGAACAAAATAACGAAGAAGGACGTGTACCCTCTCCCACGGATAGACGACACCCTCGATAGACTCCACAATGCGAGGTGCTTTTCGTCGATGGACCTCAAGACCGGCTATTGGCAAATTGAAGTCGACGAGAGAGACCGAGAAAAGACCGCGTTTATAACACCAGACGGCCTCTTCGAGTTCAAGGTCATGCCCTTTGGTCTTTGCTCGGCGCCTGCGACTTTCCAACGGGTTATGGACACAGTGCTGGCAGGATTGAAGTGGCAGACTTGCCTGGTGTACCTGGACGACGTCATTGTGTTTGCTTCAAACTTCGACGAACACCTCCGGCGACTTGACGCAGTACTTCGGGCCATCAAGACCTCCGGCCTCACTTTGAAGCCTGAAAAGTGCCGCTTCGCATACGAGGAGCTCTTGTTCTTGGGTCACGTGATCAGCAAGTCCGGAGTACGCCCCGATCCTCAAAAGACAGCCGCCATCGCTACATTCCCGCCACCCGCCGACAAGAAGGCCGTCCGTCGATTTCTCGGCCTGTGCGCCTATTACAGGCGGTTCGTCAAAAATTTTGCCCGCATCGCCGAGCCACTCACTAACCTGACCAGAGCCGACGTCGAGTTCAAGTGGCAAACGCCGCAAGAGGAAGCATTTCAAGAACTAAAACGACGCCTGCAAACGCCTCCGTTACTTGCGCATTTCGACGAACACGCCGAAACAGAAGTGCACACCGACGCAAGCAGCGTGGGACTCGGCGCCGTCCTTGTGCAGAGGACGGACGGACTGGAGAGGGTCATCAGTTATGCTAGCCGGTCGCTATCCAGGGCAGAGGCCAACTACTCCACAACAGAAAAGGAGTGCCTCGCCATCATCTGGGCTACGTCAAAGTTTCGCCCCTATCTCTACGGGAGGCCCTTCAAAGTCGTGAGCGACCACCACGCCTTGTGTTGGCTAGCTAACTTGAAGGACCCTTCAGGTCGTCTCGCAAGATGGAGTCTAAGACTTCAAGAATTCGACATTACCGTCGTGTATAAGTCCGGAAGGAAACACTCCGACGCCGACTGCCTGTCTCGTGCCCCCGTCGACCCACCGCCGCAGGACGACCAGGATGATGATTACTTTTTGGGAGCCGTAAGTGCCGACGACTTCGCCGATCGACAGCGAGAAGACCCGGAACTCAAGGGCCTTGTGGAATACCTCGAGGGCAAGGCCACCGTTGTTCCAAAGGTGTTCAGACGAGGACTGGAGTCGTTTTCCTTGCGGAACGGCGTTCTCCTAAAGAAAAACTTCTCGCCACTTCGGGCCAACTACCTCCTCGTAGTACCTTCCGCGTTACGTCCAGAAGTTCTGGACGCTCTCCATGACGACCCGACTGCTGGACACCTTGGACTTTCCCGCACGCTAGCAAGAACACAAGAAAAGTACTACTGGCCGCGCCTTACCGCCGACGTCGCTCGTTACGTGAGGACATGCCGGGACTGCCAGCGACGTAAGACACCGCCGACAAGGCCAGCGGGACTTCTGCAGCCCATCGAGCCACCTCGCCGGCCGTTCCAGCAAATCGGCATGGATTTACTGGGGCCGTTCCCGACGTCGGCTGACGGAAACAAGTGGATCGTCGTGGCTACCGACTACCTCACCCGCTACGCCGAAACAAGGGCCCTGCCCAAAGGCAGCGCCGCCGAGGTAGCAAAGTTCTTCGTCGAGAACATCGTCCTGCGTCATGGCGCCCCGGAGGTCCTCATTACCGACAGAGGAACGGCATTTACAGCGGAGTTAACTCAGGCGATCTTGAGGTACAGCCACACAAGCCACCGCCGGACCACCGCCTACCACCCACAGACCAATGGTCTCACCGAGCGTCTAAACAAGACCATCGCGGACATGCTGGCCATGTACGTCGACGTCGAGCACAGGACGTGGGATGCAATCCTCCCGTACGTGACCTTCGCCTACAACACGGCCGTGCAGGAGACGACACAGATGACGCCGTACAAGTTGGTCTACGGAAGGAACCCGGCAACGACGCTCGACGCCATGCTGCCCAACGTCGCTGACGAAGAAAACCTCGACGTCACCGGCTACCTTCAGCGCGCTGAACAAGCCCGACAGCTCGCCCGGCTGCGCATCAAGAATCAGCAGACGACTGACAGCCGCCGCTACAATCTTCGACGACGCTTCGTGGAATACCAGCCCGGCGACCGCGTCTGGGTGTGGACGCCGATACGCCGACGTGGACTCAGTGAAAAACTTCTTCGGCGTTACTTCGGGCCATACAAGGTGCTTCGACGTCTCGGTACTCTGGACTACGAGGTCGTCCCGGACGGCATTACGAACTCTCAACATCGCCGTGCGCGACCTGAAGTCGTCCATGTCGTGCGCCTCAAGCCGTATTACGCGCGTTAGCGAACCTGACGACTGGACTTATTGCTTTATTATTGTAATTTCTTTCTTTATTCTTGTGATTTCTTGTTGCATGTATTTTTTCCCCCGTGTTCTTTTTTAAGCATCGGGACGATGCTTTTTCAGAAGGGGGGCATTGCCACGCGCGTTTCTTATTTTCACTTTGCTCTATTCGGTTTTCGCTCTCAAAGGCTGTCAGCAATGCTCAGCGCAAACCGCGCCTCATTGTTCTAGAAGCTTCGCGATCATTATAGATCGTTTTGTTAAGATTGCGCGCAAGACGCGACCACTCGAGATTATTCCAGAGCGTACGCGATGACCAGTGATAAGGCTAGAATGTTCGACGCGTGATGCATAAAAGCCGGCGCGCCCCAACGATGTTCAGTTCATCGACGGCCGACGCTCTGTTCGCCGCTATCAGTGCCAGCGTTTATTGCTGTATTCTCACCTTCAGTTTACCGGCCACAAGTTCGGCCCAAATAAAGTGTTTCATCTTGGACTACTGCCTACTGCCTTCGTCAACGTCACGACCACGTGACAATATCTTTACTGCTTAACTTTGCCACATAGATCACAGCATAAGTTTTACCTGTTTCTGCACAAACGAGTCCGCTGCGAGATATGCTCTTAAATTCAATGCATGGTAAAGCCAAGAGAACTTACAGTATGTATACGCATTTGAACATTTTCATAAGCAGGGACAGTTACATTTTCATATACCATATAGTTTATCCATACTGAAATACAAATAGACGCAAACCTACGAGGAAGAAAATTAGAGACAGAACAGAATTTTCTTCCTCGTAGGTTTACGTCTATTTGTATTTCAGTAAGCATGTACCAACTAGCCCAACAAAAAGTTTTATTAGTTTATCCAGTTGGGCAATTAAGTAGCTTTGTCCACTGATTGGCATCTCTAAAACAAATTCACAAACTTGTCGTTCTCGTGCAGTTTTTTCATATACATTCTTCTTAGACATGAATCACAAATACATTCACTCTTCTACTGCAGTAACCATGAGTGCTTTTTCCTCTTTCAGACCAACCACAGCCTTCAAGAAACTGCTCATATCAGCATACGCTTGGATGCTTTATCTCTGAACCTACCTCAGGTCAGCAGAGAATGTGTCATCACTGAAAGTAAACTCATGGGCCAAAATCCTCGCAAGGTATGGTTGTAGACCCTTTATTTATTGAACCAATTTTGTTTAACCATTTCTGTCTTACTCTTTCTCATGACTCGGTTTTTTTTTTCTTTTCAGGAAACTGGACAAAAGAGAGAGCATTGGTTTCCAAGCTACCCACACCAAGTCGTAAGAAGCTCAACAGTTGCCGTAGTGACAACCCCATGGGCCACCAATGTTTATGAGGCATAAAAACGCAAGCCTTAGGTATACTGAAAAACAGTGATATTGTACAGTATGTCGAAGCAGCACAAAATTGGGTGCACCAATTATTTTCTTGCTTCATGAATTACTCAATTTAGAGGAAATGTGCACGCTTCAAATTTTTTGGGATAGTGTATGTGATGGGGTGTACATAATGTACTTCACTCTAGGTGTCAAACTTTGCATGGAGTATCACATATAACTAGGCAGCAAATGGGCCAGTAGTAGTGCATATTTAGCAGCACTGCTTTTTTCAGTATAGATTGCTGTGAATGCGAAGACTGTTGCAAGAGAATGGCAAGAACAGCTACAGTAGTGCTGAAACGAAAAGTTTCTGGTACCGCTTACTTGTTGGGAGTGACATTGTGAAGGTTCTAAAATAGGAAACTGTGCAAGCACTCGTCTCTTCATTAAACAACACATGTCGTGCAGTGGTCACCTGGAGATGAGTGGATTTAAGGGAACCTCCGTATATAAGTATTGTTGGATGGCACTTCCAGGTCACTCCTCTGGAATGCATAATGTTTGATGATGGGCATAGGTGAATGAAAGCATGTGCATAAGGACATTTTGGGCAGTATTCTATGGAACAGGCTGAGGAATTTGTAAAGCATCTAAAAAATTCGTTTTTTACCTCTGTTCAGTGAACATTGCCAATATATTAATCGGATGATATGTAAACACGCACTGTCCAGAAAAGAGGGTACATCACCGTTGCATTTGTGCAAGCAATTTGTTTTGTATGTGAAGCTGAGCCACAGACAGATAGCAAATACAGTAAAAGCTTGTTAATTCGTAATCGAAGGGGGGTTGTGAAATTGTTCAAATTAGTGGGCAGGCACTAGAATGAACAGACATTGTGCCACAATGGGTAGGCAGAATCCAAAGAAGCCACATCTGGGCTCGTTATCACGAGCTAGGCGCTACTACACATTTGTGGCAGGTGAATTCGTAAATTAAGTTCATGGAGCTCTAACAGCGAACAGAATTGATCAGTCTGTGATACGCCAAAAAAAAGCATCCACGTGCATTGCGAACAGTGAGCCTTAATGTCGAAATATATATTATTTACGCTCCAAAACACGTTTATTTACATGACGGAGTTAACACAATCAAAATTAAAAGTAATCGGTAATTTGCATTCACTTGTGTTTCTTCCATCGCGACTCCATGAGCATTGTTTGTAGCTTGCCCACGGGCGTGCAGCATCTGAAATTGCATCTGCTGAGAAATGATGCTGTTTTGTTGCATCTCTAGTAAATTTAGTTTGGTTTGATGTTGCAACATATTGTGATCACTCTGGGCAGACTTCTGCGAGGAGCGATGAAAACCAGGGGCTCCCAGTTCGAGCTAACTGTTGTTGGTACGAACGCGTTCGAATTATTGGGAGATTCCCCCCTAGAAATACACAGGGCTGTGCCGGGACCAGGGCATCAGTTCAAATAATTGTAACTTTGAATTAACTTAGTTTGAATTAATGAGCTTTTACTTTAATAATATTTGTTCACGATAACAGACTTGACACGACATGGAGTTTTTAACACAGCATTAATTGAGTGCGCTCAATAGGTGTAATCAGAGTTCATTAGAGTTGGCCTGTGTTTGTACATGTTGAAGATTTGAATGTGTACTGAAAGCTATTTCCTTGGTATTTCTGTGAGCTATGTAGCCAAAAAAGGCTAGTTTCGCAAGATACTCATGTTAAGAGTGAGGCAGACAGTTAGGAGGTAGTGAAGAATGAAAATATATATTCAGCTTCTGCAATCGTCCATCGTATGAGCAGTGTCTTTGACGACTATGCACCGTTGGCACCAAAAATGGACTCGTTTATTTATTTGTCAATGCAAAGCATAACAATTTTACGAGGGTTATTCGTAAAGTAAGGGCTGTTTGGTCCCAAACAAATAAATATTCATTAGCAAAGGTTTTTATTGGCGGGCTTAGTTTAGCACAAACCTACTTCACTTTTCTACATAATCACCGTTAGCTTCTAAGTACTTATCGTACCACCACACTAGTTTCTTTAGTCCCTTTACATAAAAGTTCGCTACCTGGGAATTGAACCTGTTGACAGCGGCGGTCTTCAATTTCTTGCTGTCTTCAAACTGTTGTACCCTGAGCCACTGTTTCAAGTGAAAAGATAGGAAATAGTCAATTGGTGCTGGGTCGGGACAGTAGGGTGGGTTATGTCTTCCCAACCAATACCTTGCATCTTCTCATTGGTTCTGGCTGTGTTGCGAGGACGCATGTGGTCATGGAGCAGGATGATTCCAGACAAGAGTTTGCCACGTCGTCGATTTCTTATCATACATTTTTGCTTGGTGAGCGTTTCACGGTATATGTCAGCTGTAACTGTGGCCCACATTTTGTGAAATCAACTAAAAGAATGCCCTTTTCGTCCCTGAAAATGGCCGCCATCATTTTCTGACTGGAATAAACAGATTCTTTGAATTTTTTCAGTTTTTGTGAAGGGGAGTGGAACCACTGCATTGATCGTTGTTTTGTTTCTGAAGTGGCGTAGGATATCCAAGTATCGTCATATGTAACAATGTGTGAAAACAAAGCATATCTGTCTTGTCGGTAGCTGTCCAAAAATTCTCGTCCACTAGACATTCTTAGGTGTTTGAGTTGGTCGGTAAGAATTTTTGGTACCCAGCTTAAACAAATTGCGATATCTGAGCATTTCAGCTAAAATCGTGTAAATTGTAGTGAGGCCAACAAGGGGAACTTTATCTGACAGACCACTAACTGTTAGTCGTTGATCTAATTGCAATGCCCTGTCCACTTGAATAGTTTCATTGGTCTGGATGCTTGGCCTGCCGCTCTGCTCTTTGCGGTACACATTTGTGCAGCCGTTTGTGAAGTCTCGGCACCATTTTCTGACCTTTCTTTCACTCAATCACTGTTGGTCCGTAAACTAGGCACAACTACCCATGAATTGGAGAAGCTGATGATTCTTTTGCATGCAAAAATCGAATTACAGCGTGCAACCTCACAACAGGCGGGAGCAATGATTTTTGCAAACATTGTCATCTGCATTCCCCGACAAGCAGATTACTACTGAGCCAGAACAATAACTTCAGTACTTTCGCGGAGAATTAACAGATGGTGCTGTGCATATAAATCTTTACTCTGACGTGTAAATATTAAAAGGTTAGCAAACTGCCCTTACTTTATGAATAACCCTCGTGAAAAAGTTAATTATACAGATTGGACAGAAATGATTACTTACTGCCTATTTTTTTCAACATTGCTACCGGGACTTCCAGCATTTCCTAGCTGTCTAGTGTACTAATGTTCCATATGTCCCTATTGTATGTGCATATGTCATGTGCAATGTATTGCGAGTGCTGTCCACTGGTGTATCGTTTCTTTTTGCAAATGAGTGCTTTTAGGAACACCCACAGGCATCCTGTATCTCATGTGTCAGCTGATCAACAGTGGGCGAGCAAGGGTAGCTCAATTCTGTAAACTTATCTTCCGTGACAACCTTCACAAGAATGTTCACTTTGCTGAAATGTTGGATTCAGGCTAAGGCTTTCATTATTCGCATGTGCTCAATTGAAGTGTTTATGTCAATGCAACCTCTTCGCCTCTTTGAAACATAAACCAAGTTTGCTTTTCAACAGAATCCCGTAAATGGTGTTTTCCCAGGATAGACGAGGTTAGCACAACTGAAAGTTGAACTAGTTGTCTGAATTAGTCGTAAAAAGATCGGACGCGCAGGCACGAACACAAGGATATTACGCACAATAACGAGAACGTCTTATGAGCAGGAATATCTAGCATAACAGCGTGTTTTACTTTTTTTTTAACGCGACGTGCCTCTCGCCAGTGTTTTGTCAAAATATTACATTGCGGCTCAGGCTAATCTTAATGACACTGCATCTTTTGAGGGCAGTTTTAATGCTGTTTGTTTATTACAGCTCAAATCCTCAAAAGCGCATGTGTAGTGAGAAAGACAACGGGCAGCACTGTACGTACGCAAGTACTGTGCTTGGGTCGCCCAGCTAAATATCGTTGTCTGACGCGTCGTTCCGCGTATTATAAATGGTAGTCTGAACGAGCGAAGAGACAAAGTTGCTCAATTTCAGCAGGGAATTTTATTAAACAGATGGCTAATATTGTTTTTTGTGTGTATTGTTCAACTGGGACTGACAGTGCTCCTTGTTTACATGTATACTGCTACATTCAAGATTGCCAATAAACAATGTATGCTTACTTGCTTGGCGTGTTTTTTTGCCAGTTGAGGCCTCGCGGTCACCTGGCGACTTAGCGGAAATATTTGTAATAACATTAGGCTGCCGTGCGCGCGAAAACTATCCCGCGACAGCGGTGGAATAAACGCCCGCAACCTACGGGCGCGCACCGCGACCACCCGCACCCGCCAGCAATGCAGCAGCCATATTGCCCCAGCGTAATGATGATGATAGTTTTAGCAGCGCCATCTCTAGGTCGGATACTTTAGTTCACAACGCCACCGCTACCCTTATTGTGTTGCACTGTCAAAGGTACAGTTTCCCTTCTCTACATAATAGTATAGGTGGGTGTTCTGTGCTCACTATGTTCAGCATGAAAAAGAAGAAAAATGTCCGGACGGCGCGGCCGCGTTAAGTTTGTCCCGCGCTTGTGTATTTGCGGTGTTTCTGCGTATTATCAGTGGTCATCTTAGTTGTTCGTCGTCGGCTGGAGATCTATCGCGTGCCGGATGGAACGCGCGGCCAAAGGTGTGCCTAGATTTTGTGTTTGTGTCCTCTGGTGCTTCGTCGTAGCGGTGGTAGCCTCAACGGACTGGTAGCTTTGTCTGCGCGCTCAGTGCTGCGTGATCGGCGTGCTTACCACGTTTCTTGGATGCACCTACTGATACAGTCCACGACCCAGTGCCTTGTCTGACGACGACGGCGATTGTAAAGCACAAGCGATCGCCCCAGCGGATACGTAGGTGAGTTCAAGAAAGTCGCCAAATTACGTAGCTATGTGACCTTATTGCGTGGCGACACTCATGCAGGTAAGGGAGCCCGGGTGGCGTGTTCACACAGCAGCGATGATTTGCAAGAACAGGTGTCTGATAGGCAAGTATGGATTGTGCTCCAGGTAGTATATTTGTTTTTGTACGATGTTTGTTTTACACTACTAGTGGTTGCTGTGTTTCCGTCATTCAAGCCTTGTGTTGCGCCGTTCTTCCTCGGATGTGTTCTTCGCGATATCACGTCCGCCGCGGTGGTGTAGCTGTTACAGTGCTCGGTTGTTGACGTGAAGGTCGCGGGCTCGATCCCGGCCATGGCGGTCGCTTTTCGATGGAGGGGAAAAGTTAGAGGCCCGTGTACTGTGCGATGACAGCGCATGTTAAAGAACACCAGATGGTCTAAATTTACGGAGCCCCTCACTGCGGCGTGCTTCATCTCGTGGTATTGGCGCGTAAAACCCCAAATATTATTATCGCGAGATCATCGGGTGAAGCAATTCATCGTGCAATAGCCTCTCGCCTTTAAAAAATTGGCCTGGTTTTCAATTTTCAGTTTACTGGTCGCCCCGTACATTTTCTGTGAGAAAAATGCCGCGGTAATGATGAATAACGTGAAAATCAAGTACAAAGCAGTAGACGGAGGCGCAGATAGACAAAATGCTTGTCATGTTGCTCAGAAGCGTAGGTATCTCTGGTTGCGTCGCCATCTGCCATGCTGCACACACTTTAGCCATGACAGATAGCATAATTGCTCTATGGTGGGGCTGGGCAAGGTCAGTACGCGTAGCACTTGGTTCAGGGGTTTCAAACTCACTTCAGCTGCCGGGCTGCAGTCTCCAAATTTAGTCTCATTATTAAGACTCCCAGAAATTCAAGGCCAATGGAAAAGGTGGCAGTAGAAAGTAGGGGCGGTGGGGGGGGTGGAGTGAAAAAAAATGTTGGCTAAAATTTCCATTTCACGATGGAACGCATTTATTTACAGAATGGCCCACCAACCCAACTGCCGAGCAGCACGCCTGCCTGCCGAACATCCGGAGTGACTTGCCCGTGTCTGTGTGCAGCTTGACACCGCCTACCATGTGTCAGCCTCGGTCACCATCTCCACCGCCCGGCAACGGCTTTCATCTACGCCCCTGGGAAATTAGCCAACAGGTGAGGTTTCTGGACGTACTGCTTTTCACGTAAGATTACGCCGCACCTCCACGACAATTGCGATGATGAAACGCGTTTATTTACAGAATGGATAATAAATGCAGAGGCGTAGGACTATTTGTTTAGCTGTTAAAGATACAAAACAGTGAAGTGAACAGCCCAATATGGGGCACCAAAACCCATCAGCAATATAGCCTATAGAATACCGAAACCGAGGCGCCGATAGTGAAGTATCAAGTCTTTATTTTCAGGTTATGTTTAAGCATGTGGTGTCCACGTGCGGTACCTTACAAAAATGTCTTAGACTGGTCTTGCTGTGTACTTCATGGACATGTTTACTAAATAAGTGAAAGGAAATATGGGACGAGGACAGTCTTACGTAAGCTGGGCTGCTGGCTAGAGATACACAAGCCATATACTTGACCTTTGATTTAGTTGTGCAGGAAACTTAAGGGAAGGCAATACATTTGTGCTAATCATTTTATGTGCTAGTAGTAACAGTAAGTGTGCATATTCAATTGTAAGCTTAATTGGAAGTAGTACAGGATATATATATATATATAAATAATCATTGACAGAAATGTGTGCCAGTTCAGTTAAGTTTATTAAGCTAGTGCATGCCTTGCTTGTTGCTGTATTTGCCTGGGAAAAAACGATATCAATTATTAGTCCTGCCATTACATGTCTTTGATGAACCAAACATGTTCTATCTTATACCAGCTCTTTTAATAGTGAAGTAGTACTATTGCAGAAGCTTCTTATCATAAATGGTTTAGGCTGTTATGGTGTATCAATAACATTACTTGATTGCGTATTACTGTAGTTCTCGCTTTCCTTTGTGCTTTGCAAACAAGCATGAAGCCAAAAGGTGGGTCTTACTTGCAGTATTCACAACCAAGAGGTTCATTTAGGGAAAGTGGTTACAGTGCTGAATTAGATTATGCATTTGATAATTGGAGAATGTCATTTCTGATATGTCAACACGGTATCTGATCACAAAATTCTGGACAGTGCGGTTACTGATTTTGTGGCATGCCAAGCACTGTGAAATTGGACTGACGAAACAAGGGGAATGGATTAAGGCCTAGTTGTCCTTGTTAGACACAACCTGCCAAAGCGAACAGTTAATGATGCCAAGGAAGGCATAGGGGAGATAATTTTAGTTTTTAACTGTAGTGTGGTAAATATGACAAATTGAAAGGAATTAGAGTAAATGAAAGAGACACTTGCTGTTGCCATGGAATTGATCTGAAACCTGTGGATAGTGATCTGATGCTCCACAAATGTGGCTACGACAGCGGTAGATGTCTCATCTATCCCAGAACCTCAATGTGTTTAATCCGAAGACTACATGCTAGTACCACTTGTGGCCATTGGCAGCTGACCAATGAGCCCTCGCATGCTACCCGAAGCCATCAAGTCTGCCTTGGCGCGACCGTAGCGATGAAAGGACTAAAGAAGCGTAGTGAATTCAGGGCTCATTGAATTAAACACACTTGTAGTGAACAGGACGAGGTATGCGTATGAATTGACTTTATTGCAACAAGGTTGATTTTTTGAAGAGCTTACATCTGGGCATGTTGGCAAAACATACCCATTATTTAAAAACATGCAAGAGCAGCAGAGGGGGACAGAAAAAATAAGTGTTCGATCTTTCCTGTACCCACTGGTGTTCTTACACTTCTACAATATCTTGAGTTATCTTGAAATCTTCACATTCATGATGAAATGCCATAAGGTTGGCTCATTACAATCCATTGTGCACATAGAGCACACATTAATTTATTTAATAATGTGATTAGAGTGCTGATGGAGTTTTCTAGGCAAATTACTTTTTGCAAGCTGCGTTTTTCATCAGTTTTTTAGTACTCAAGTGCGGGCAAACTTGACATAAAATCCATAGCTACATTTGTCTGCAAAATTCATTACTCCACTAATACTTGCTTTAATGCATCCTGAGCTCATCATTCAAGGTCAAATTTTGGTATATCAACATATACCTGTGTTTAACTATCATGTTTGCATGTACTACTTGCGTACTGTAAGGCCTCTATTCTGCTGAAGCTGGTGGAATGTTTTTTCTGCATGTACGCAGTGCAGACAACTGACCATTCAAGGGACTGAAGCAGTGGACAGCTTGCTGTGAAAGAACGGAGCATTCTTCCTTAGGTCTGGACAAGCCCATATTAAGTGGTGGGTATTTGTTTCCATGTCTACAAATGGGCAGTTCGGCCATTTTTGACCAATCTAGAACTGAAGTCAAGAAGGTAGTTCTTGGCTTGTTGCTACATAATGTGAGGAAAACAGGGCACACTTAGACAATGACGGAGTCAGCAGCATGACACAAGCTGTATACGTAAATATTTATTTAAAATAGCAGGGAAAGTTACTTGAAAGATGTCACGCACAGTTAGAAACGAGAAGAAACAAGAAGAGACAGAAAGAACGCCAACCAATAAACCTAGCACAGCAAGAAGCAAAAGTGATCAAGCGTGCGTAGTCCTCAGCCTGAGTAGAAGGTGAAACAGACTGGAAAGGACCGACTGTAGAAGAAATGAAGCTTAACAGTACATTTTGTTCGGCCAGTTGGTGTATCGTTACTTGAAAGACGTGCGCTTGACTGCTTTTGCTTCTTGCTGTGCTAGATTTATTGGTTGACGTTCTTTCTGTCTCTGCTTGTTTCTTCTCGTTTCTAACTTTGCATCACGTCTTTCAAGTAATGATTTCAAGTAACGAGTGGCAAGAAGTTTACTTCACAAATCATCCTATCAGTGCGCCCGCACCATCAAGCGCACTGGCAGTAAACGTAATGTAGAGTCTACATGCATGAGATTGCTCATAATCTCATGAAAATTGCTGGTTGCTTTGACGTATCTGTTTTAGTGCCCCTCAGACTTCTCAGCCTTCGCAAAATTAGTGTGCTTGGGAAGAAGCCACCAGTGATGTGCTGAAAGAAACATAGATCTAAGTTCATTAGATGTCCTGATCACCCAGTGTATCTGATCTCGTTGAGTTGTGGAAAGTTCTACAGCGGCCACTCTATTATATAACTTAAAGGCCAACTCCGGCGATTTTTCGAGTACAATGGATCTCACTGAAATTCGTTGGGTACGTTCCTTTGCACATTTCTGTCATTTATGCCAAATTTCAAGCTTGAGAGATGCGCTGATTGTTTGCAAACGAATTTTAAAGATTGTCTGCAAACGCCCACCCGGCTTCCCACAATTATTGGCAACATTGCGTGTATGACGTGTTGGTTTGCCGGTCGATGGAAGTGACGCAGCCGATGGGTTCGCTAACTTTGGCCGCTACAGCGTATATTGTGCTGGCCACAAGGCGATGGTGTTTGGCCGGCTCTTCGCTGGTTTGGCGCGCAATTTTCTGTTCTCTGTGGAGGAGCGTGTGATATTCTGCGCCGGCGGGACCAGCATGCCTTGAACGACTTCCAGTTCGTAACAAACTACTACGTCATACGTAGACAGTACACTCGGTTGGGTTTCGGTTTCGGTATTGCGCCTTTTTGCTGATTAAAAATTATTTTCGAATTTGGTGAGCATTTCAGCTATCGGGCGCGTTACAGGAGTGTCTCAGGAACATAAAAGCACCATTACCCTGACACGGTCAAAAAATCGCCGGAGTTGGCCTTTCAGGATCATTTGAGAGGGCACTGTGGCAATGAGGAAAACACAAAGGCAGGGCTCTAGCTGTGCTATTCGACTCATGTGGGTGTCAACATGAATTTGATGAATTTGACAGGATTGTCAAAAATTAAAAAAAGTTAGTCCCGAGATAAATCAAGCCGAATTGATTGAAAATTGTGCACACGGTGTGTTTGTACACTATCTGTTAATTTGTGCGAAAAGGAACTTTCATTCCTTTGTGCCGATTTCAGATAATTTGCTGTCATGCCTGTGTGACATGCGCACTCACTTCACCTATTTCTGTCCATATGTATTTCTGCGGTTTCAAATAAACATTTGTTATAGTTAGCACTGGTGCCGTGTTGCTTTCTCCGTCTCAGTCAAAATGTGCACTATTTACTATTTTACTCACCCATTCGAGGGACTTATTGCACCTATATTATGAGGAGCTCCAACACAGGAAACAGTATGTAATAGCAAGTGCTTGTCATATTGCTCAAACAGTTGCGCAGTTGGGTACACTTCACGCTGTTGTTCTAGGTCACCTAAAATGTTGCCGGTTGGATCAGCGTGATGTGACTTGTACCCAAAATAAATGTCTTCAGAAGGGCGCTCACCATTTACCCACTTGAGCTCAAATAAAGAGCCAAGTCTTTTGCACTTCATTACAGCCTCTACAATGGAAATCTCACACTTTTTGGACGTCGCATGCTTTCTGCTGCTTACAAGTTGCCTCAGTGGTCACTTGAACCGATCCTGTCGCTCTCTGTCACCTTTGAATGAAGCCAGCTTCTTTTTCGACGAGCCCGGGAACTGACTAACACTGGTAATGAAGTCGCCCCCACGGCAGTGATTTCGTAAGCATGTTTACAGCCTCGCAGGCCTCTGTGGTGTAGTTGTCAATGCAGTCAAATTCATCGTGCTTCATTGGTTCTCTTTACACAGCCCCTTTAAAAGTGTGTGACTGCTCCTTTTGGAGAATAAAGTCACTTTTTTTTCCTGCATTCACTACACAAACCCCTAGACAACAAATTTGAAACATAACTTACTTAGATGTGGTATGTGTTGCCCTCAGAATGAAGCCCAATACATAGAGCGAAAATTTTTTTCCAGAATGGTGGCAAAAAATACACTCTAAATTTTTATTGATATATGATATCAATAGCTTCAACAGTAAAGAGAAGTGGGTGAAAGCATGCCTGAAGCTATGTCCTGTTAATTGCTGCAGCCGACCGCACTTTCATGTGGGACAGCCACTCAAAGATGGACAAAAAATGACTCAATAGAACCTGATATCTTGTGTCACTCTCTCATTGAGATGCCTTTTTCATTTGCTTTTTTATCATATATTTTTCAGTCCTTCCTCAGTGAAAGTAGGATGATCAAAGCTGAAACAAGTGAAAACGTTTTTTTCCCCATCAAGCTGTCCAACTAAACTTTTTTAAGTGTACAGTTCTATTCTTTATGAAGCACTTCAAAAACATTTCTACTGAAATGTACATAATGCAAGCTCTCTCATCCTGAGAAGCAGTGTTTAAAGCCAGGGGCATCTGAGCTTCTGTGGATTTTTGTTCTTTTTAGTGCACGATTGCAAGCTTCAGTAATTGTCATGTCTTAAATATGTGCTGTTGGTAACATTTTGACTGTTTAAATAATTTTTGTTCATTACTGAGCTCTATCGCTGCATTGGTTCTACTATATTGTTGAGATGTAGAGAAAAAGGGGGAAAAGTTCGCTTTTTTCTGTGAAGGTTAACTTTCGGGGGGAGTCCTTTGCTTTGTTCGTGGTCAATTAAAGCCTCATTTTAGTTGTAATTATGAACTACTTAAATTAAAATAGCTATCATTAGTGATAAAATTTGGGAAAAAAAGATACTCATAACATCAGATCTTATTGCCAAGGGCCTCTATATACTGTGCGATGTTTTGTGCGAATCTAGACAAAAGAGTGCCAGGGATGAATACATAAGATATCAGCTTCAGTTTTCTCTGTCCTGAGGTGCAGTTTTATTTTGTAGAGTCACTCTTAAGTAGGGCTTCAGATTTGACAAATGATTTTGTGTTTTTTTAAGATATATGAGAAACAAGAGCTTCCAGTCATTAAGCACCATTGTCTTCATTAGCATACTGCAAAGACATTGCTAGGAGCCTGAGTGTTACTGTGTAATGGCAGCATTTAGGCCTTCATTTTATATTCCGTAGCTAGGGCTAGGGTGGCCCTACATTATTTGTTTTTTTTCGGCCATTCATTCTGTTTTCCTTCTTTCTCAGCCTCATTTTAATAAGTCATATAATTTCGGAAGTACTTCAAAGGTACCACAGAATGTAAAGTGCACTCTCACTTATGCCCATGTAGTTAGATGCCTGTACAATCGTGAGCAAGCTTAACGCGAACGCTCCGCAGCGTGTCCTGAAACAGTTTGCTTGACGCTAGCGCCACGTAGCTTTGGCTTCTGTTGCTGAGATGTTGCCCATGCATGCAAACATACTATCCAAGCACACCGAAGTATTATCTCCGCAACAGTGCCCAGCACTTCGTGGCTGGATTGTCGTCTGTGCAGAAGTCATTTGTCTTTTTTTTCTGTGAACACTACATTTATTCACTGGTGCAAGAGTTTTAGGAACACATGCCCTGTCTTTTATGAGTTTGAGTATGCTGTGCATGCATCAAAACTCAAAACATGCTGCTGTGTGGGTCGTTTAATTTTGCAAGGTAGATGCAAAATTCAATTATGACACAGATTGCCTTCTTTCTTTTGGTTCAGTTGTCCTGATCTTTGTCGTTTCCTCTCTTTCCAGATGAGCCAGGGTGCGAACGGTATATTCGTACAGTTTGGCAGAATAAACCCCATCTTTGTGCGTTCAGAGCCGCTGGATGTTCACTGTTTACTTGGCAAGAAGTTGTATGTATGCATGCTTCCTGCTACAGCTCTCCGCTGTCTCACACATCGTAGGAACCACAGTGAATGCTATAACATTTGCTGAGGAATATATTCGCCAAATAGTGCATTTTGTTCCTTTACAATATGACACCACACTGTGCTTAAAAAGCTGTATTATAGGTGTTGTGTGGTGAAGAAAGTCATGGGGCTTTACTTGTAGCTACCGCAATGGTTATTGACTGATGCCAGCGGCAGCTTCTGCTTTGCTTCTAAGAATTTAGAGAGAGGATAGATCTATTACGCAGTGATGGCGACAAAAATTTCCACTGGATGTTTAACAAAAGTCATCAGGACAGACATACATGCACACATAGCCCCTGTTGAAACGTATATGAGGCTATAAGTGCCATGGTATTTGGTCTGCCAATTAATTTGTTATGGCTGAACAGCAATATGTGTTCTTGTATTACCAGGCTATTTGTGATTGATGTCCAACTATATTTGCACCAGTTTCATCCTGACCAGATGAGATTTTGTCAGACCCTCGGCTTCATAAAGCCAAACTACATACAACTAATTTTTATGTGGTGCCAGGACACTTGAGTTGTCAAAGAAGTAACCGACAAAATACAATCTCACTTGTAGCCCGACATACGTGTCAACAGGGGCAGTGTGTACATGTATGTTTTTCCTCGTGACTGTTGTTTTAAGCATCCATGTAAATTTTCGTCGCAATCACTACGTAATGTGCTTATCCACCCTCCAACAACTTCGTACCTAAGTAGCAGTTGCTGCTGGCATGAGTCAATAACCATTGCGGTAGCTGCATGTAAGGCACCGTTACTTTCTTCACCACACATCACTCATTATTACTACTATTTAGGCACGGTGTGGTGTCAAGTTGTGTGCATTGGTGACTGTAAGGCAACAAAATCACTATGTGGCGCACATCATGTTCCTCATTGCATACGAAATTTCCAAGGAGCATTGCATACAGCATTCCTCGGTGACATTACGTACAACATTTCTAGGCGTCATTAAGTAAGGCATTCATACGGAGACATTACGTACGTTTCTACGAGACATTACGTACAACGTTTTAGGAAACATTACGTATAACATTCCTTGGAGACATTACGTACAACGTTTCTAGGAGACATTACGTACAACGTTCCGAGGAGACATTACGTATAAGGTCTTTAAGAGACATCACGTACAAGATTTTCAAGGAGACTCCGTTTAAGGAAATTGCAATAATTTGGAAAAGGAAAAGTATTCGGCGACGCTTTACCCTCAGCTTCTTACGTAAACAGGGGTCCAGATTTTTAACAGTGTGGAACGCCAATCGCGAATGTCCACTGAAATACTATTGAGCTATGTAGGCTCACCAAGATCATTCTCGCATTGGGAGAACCACCCAAGTAAATTCAGGTAGATCTGTACTACAGGACTAAGTCACCCTAGGCCTGCAGTAAATAAGTTCATGCATTTCCATTTTTTTTGTTTTTTCAAAACACGAATAATTTCAGTCAGGCCATATATGCTAAGTGAAAATTGTTGTCCAATTGGTTGCAGAACCAATAGATATATTCGCACAGGAAAAAGTTTAGCCTGGTACCTGCCTTCTATTCACTTCAGTGGTCTGTGGCCTGTGTAAGCACGTGTGAGTATACTACACGTATATTTGCACCTGAAGTCAGTGACACCATTGCACGTGCCAAGCAGCAATAAATCAGTTTCCGTAAACTTATGTACTCCTATAGTAGCACGCTTTGATTGGTACTATCCGAGTTCCCTCGCAACTTTACAAGAAAACACGTTATTTGAGTAAAATACTAAATCTTTGACAGAACAATATTATAAATTCATCAGCACTAGTGGGTTGACATAACACAGAACTGGCCAAAAAGCTACTGTAATGCACAAAGCACCAACTACTTGACAAATCAGCAGTTACAGTGATGCGCTTGATCGAAACCATTTGGCCGCAACTTCCGGAGCAGATAACACACCGCTTTGGAACAGCAAGTCAGCCTTTTGGAGAAGTCACCCTTCTCACATTCACAAACGCGAATATGTATGTTTTTAACACCGAGCAGAGGCAACATGTTAAAGGAAATGGATATGTACCCACGTGAGTGCTTGTTAATTAATAAAATTCCAGAAGAATAATTTAACTTACTGCTGTTCGTTTCTGGCACTCAGCCCTCAATTTTCTTTCTTTGGTGACCATCGGTCGCCTCACATTTTCCTGCAATCATGTTCACATTTGTAACTAATTACGCTTCCTCCGATGCTTTGCTTGCTTTTTGGAAGCACAGGCTGCGTCAGTATTACACGCAATATTTTTTCCTATCGAAAAAAAAGCTGTTGTGATGACGTTCATTCTTTCAGCACAACCTAGGCCTATGTTGTGTGGTAAAGTAAATGCTGCCGCGCTTCATGGAGAGATTGGCTAGCCTGCTTTTTTTTGGGGGGGGGGGGGGGCACTTTCGTGGACAAAAAAAAAGACAAAAATTAACTGGTCCTTCTTGGCGGGAATTATTCCCTGTGTTTGCGATACAAGGCTTGGTATCTCGTTTGACAAGTTACTTGTCATTAACTTTTGCCGCATTCGAGAATAAGGACCGAGACACCACTATCGATGTGCCATGACTCCGTGTCTTCTGAGCAGAATTTCACGCGCCTCTGCCGCAGTTCAAAATGTTGACAAGTCTTAACCGTAGTGTCGTATTAAAACAAACGCTGTGCATGACTTCTTATTGAAATTAATTTGAACGAACAGTACTGCTCATTTTTTAACAGCGAAGCTGTTGTAGTTCGCCGTAGTTTGTGCGGTGTTGCAAAAAAAAACTCCACAGGTGAGTATGGGTCACAGGAATTAGATAATCCCCAGCAGAGAGTACAGCAGGAGCGAGCATTAAACGAAGGTTGCTCGGCGAAGTGAAGCACGTGAAAGACGTGAAGGGGGGCGAGACAGAGAGAGAGAGAAAGGAAGAAAAAATAGAGAGATTGTGAAAGAGACAAGAGGAGAGAGACAGAAAGCAAGCCATGGGAAGAAAAAGAGAAAATAGAGAGAAATAAAGGGAATAAAGAGATAAAAAAGATAGAAAGACAGAGAAAGGCATAGAAAAAGAGCGAAAGACATGTAAGGAAGCAGACACGAAAAAGTGATAGAAAAACAGAGAGCAAGACACAAAGAGAACGAAAGAAAAAATAAAATGAAGAAAGGCGCAGAGAAATAGGGAGAAGAAGATATAAAGATTGATACAAAGAAGAGATACAAGAAACAGGGACAAAGATAGGATGACTAAAGAAAGAAGCAATAAAGAGACGCAAGGAAGACCCCCCGAGCTGCGCTCTTCCTTCAGGCTTGGTAACCCTAGCGCAAGGATATCGTAATTTTTTTTATAAAAGTAAACAAAAAAAACATGGTGGTCTGTTCAAGAACATACACACGCGCGTACGGCTAATTGCAATGAATCCAACCCATCAAGTAAAATACTGACCTGCTGCAAAAGCCCGTAATTGCGCCAATAACTACTTCTCTATGACTACATAACATGTAGAAACTATATTTGCTGGATTTAATAATGTTATGCCACAGAATGAGGTAGTAATAGTAGTAGAAAACTTCATTTACGCATTGTGGAGTTGCTCGCATTGCTTGACAAGGGTGCACGCAGCCCTTCTCCACCCTTTTCGGCAGGGAACACTGGCGCCTAGAATTAGCATTGCATCGATTCTAAAATACTGAGCAACTTCAGCGGGCAGTGACCACGTCAAAAACGAATGCACACGAGTCTGCACCAATGAGCGCGCGCGCTCTATATTGACGTCATGAGGCAGTTGGATGGTGACCCCGACGTTGTAGATCACGGCCGAGAACAGTAGAACCATTTCCTTTGTCATGGAGGCGATCGACAGCCGTTCTTCAGTCACCTGGGTCGCGCCGTTAGATCCAGATATAGACACGTCGTAGACATCTGAAAATAAAAAAAAAAACAACCTTGCACACTTCGATTTCCATCCATGAATTCGGTATATCGAGTGCCTGCCATGACATTTTTTTTCAGAAGGAACGCAAAAATGACGTCTTGACACACGCTTGGTCGAAATGTAGCAGTATGGAGCAGGTTTCACCCCTTGGCGCAGTTTGGCGCAATTGGCGCAGCCATCACATCCCTGCAATGAAATACTGAATAATGCACCATTTGTATAAATAAAATAAATTAAAGTTAGTAGATCGAGATTTAGCAGATCAAGATATATATACAGTAGTGAAACAAAATTGGGGGACTCATAAGATTCGCCTTTAGTAGTTGAACGCGATTAACTGACCGGACGAGTAACTACGCAGTGATTTTTCAGCGAAAGCTGTTATGAGATCACAACAAGGGCCGTTTTTGCGTCGTAGTTGTCCGCCACCGCCGCTGCCGGTGTCCGTAACCACTATCGCACGAAATAAGAAAAAAAAACTGAATAAATAAAAAATACCTGTGACAGAATGGGAATCGAGCCCTAAGCTACTCCGCTGCCTGAAACAGCGGTGCAAACTGACCCTATGCAGGCTTGATGGCGGGTAAGGAATCGCGTTAACGTGTGTTGCGGAGCGTTTTAGAACAGTAAAGTAACAACCAGGCGTCACAAAATGCGAATTGCGTAACCAGTGGGTCGTTCAATGCTCCAACCCATTACAAAAGCCTCAGGCATAATTCTTCATAGTCGTCAGCCTCAGCATCAACAAAGTGCACATAATTAGTGTTGCCATCGCTGGGCGTCCGAACTCCGCTAAAAAGCAGTAAGAAATCCGCCAGATTCCGCTAGATTCTAAAATATATCCGCTAATTTCCCGCTAAGACCTATTTTACTTAAAAAACAGTGAAATTTCGCATGGTAAAAGCATTTCTCATTCTTAAAAGCTCCCCAAAACTATGAGAGCTGAAATAACATATGAAAGAGTCTTTCAAAGAGTGCAACCAGAATACGTACTAGAGGCTTCAGTGCTGCGGTTGTCGTCAACCTCATCACAGATGAGGCTAAAAGTAATAATTGTTTACATTAATGACAAAAAAAATACCACAGGTCACTGCAAAGCACATCGAGGACTTCGTCACCACTATCGTCGTCCGACACCACAGGATCGCTGGTACTTGTTGAGGGACCAGAAAGGTGACTTGGTTGCACATACGTTGCAGATGTCCCGATTGCACGAAAAACCGCCACAGGCTTAAGGAGGGTGCTTTTGCTCCACTGGTAGTGATTTTTTTCGATTGTTTCAGGGGGCACTGCCTTTGCTTCCAGCATATGAAGCAATGGCTCCTTCATGACGTACAAGGTGTTTTCGACCGATAAATGGGATATCTTCTGGAGAACTGTGATGTGTCGGGACGTCACTGTCTGATTTGATCTACTAGCTTGGTATTAAACCTTATGCAACCTTCTGGCATCACAGCTTCATCTGCGAGAGAGAACCCGCCGGTCTCTCAGCGTTCACGTTATGAACGTACGCCTCAAATAGGCACCCCAGATATGGCTTGGGGTTCAAATTGTCCTGAAGTCTGCATGTCCATCTGCTCAGTCGGATTTACGACTTTTTTAACCAAGCTTGAAAGCAAAGTCGCGAGGTCTTTCAGCATCTTTGATCCATGTCTTTCACCTCGAAGGCCTTGTTAATCTTCTGAACATCTGTCAGAATAGGTCTCAAGAAAGCAGCTATCCCAGATTGATCTCGTTTTCGTACATGCCATACAGCCCCTCTGCCGCATAGCACTGTTCTGTGCGCCTCGCCAACTCGAAGTGCTTCTTCCACTCTGTCCACTGGTCTATTATCCTTGATACGCCCATTTAGAGGGATACACCCAAGCCGAGTCCACGGCCTAGGTGCATCACAGCTCATCCGTTTTGTCTTGCCTAGAAAGCAATAGCCGCTTTGAAGCCACAGGATTTGTTTGTCTCAGACTGGCGCAGCAAGCGACCAGGAGCACTCCGACCCTGCTGAAGTTTAACAATTTCTGCATTTTTAGAAGGCACGGAAATCGTTTTCTGCAGGACGATTTTTAATCGGTGTGCCGCGTGAGGCATCCGCCAGAAATCCGCCATGTATGAAAATAGCCCGTCAAAAAAATCCGCTAGCCGCTAGACAAATTCCTTTCCCGTCAGAACGAAATAAAATCCGCCAGATTTAGCGGAATATCCGCTAAATTGGCATCACAGCACATAATACGTTACAAGTATGTAGCGGGTACCGCGCTTTCCCAAAGAATGGCGAATAATGACATAGCGGACGCTTCTCCACAACACAAAAATTATGATTGTTTATGGCGTAGTGGGTACCATGCAAGTGCGCCTATAGTAGTTGCCCCAAGAGTGTTTTAAAAAAGCTCTGGAAAGGCCGCTCTTCCAGCTTTCGCTGTGACTGTGCTGCGCGTTCTGCGCATGCAGGTCTGGCGGTTTTTTTTTTTAACTAGGGGAGAAACATCAGCAAACGTGGTCTCGTTGCAAAAATAAATGGAGGGCCAAAAGCTGCAAGCAATTACTGTTCAGTTATTCAGAGGTGAAATTCAGGGTCATTCAAAGATTATCAAGAATGTCATTGCTATGAAGTCTTTACAACCCGCCCTCAAGAAGTCCTGCATACAGAAACGTCAGGATAGCTTTCAGCCGCAGGTTGATCGACTAAAAAACGCTGGGTTCCCTGCGCATGTGCTTGTGTCAGCGTCTGAAAGAGGAATCAAGAATTGTAAATCCCGCCCGGTAGAAACAGCTGAACCAGGCGATACGGTACAGTACGAAGAACTTTATTTAAAGATCTGGAGAGGTGCCACCCCTTAGGGTGACACCGCGGGCCGCTCCCACGTGGGGACAGTTAGACCTAGCCTAACCGCCGATAACTCCAAGCAATAAGCTATCAAGCCTTATGTACACCGGCTGTCACATCGGCTTAAGCAAATAGCTAAAAATATTGACGTCGATACTTTTCCTTGAACTAAAAAAAAGTCACAGTTTCACCGCAAGGGTGAAGCAATGAATGCGATAGCAAAAAATTGTAATGTTATACGAAGTGAGGCTGGCAGCTAACTCTTTTTGGATCCGATCTCACGCAACTCTAGAAAACGCTTGTTTAAGAGAATTCTCTTCGCGTTGAGAGCGCAGCACGTAGAAGGGTACACCGGCCCCCCGCTGTCGGCCGCCGAGAAGGGGAGATAACGCGTGCGCCCGCGCCCGCGCTCGTAAAATCGAACGTCGCCCCCCCCCCCCCCCGCCCGCTGTCGGCCGCCGAGAAGGGGAGAAAACGCGCGCGCCCCCCGCTCGTAAAATCGAAGGTCACTCGAGGGACCCCCCCCCCTCGCGTCTTTTCACGCTCACGAACGACGGGCGGGGCCGGTTATATATATACATATACATATACGGCGAATGACGTGGACGCCGACGCCGACGGCGAAAACCAGCCGCGAGTGTCCATATAATTGCTATCGCAATAAAAGTTGGAAAAGCTTGTGCTGCGATCGAAAACAGGGCTAGAGGAACAGCGGGTGTAGGTTGCATGGTGAAGCATCGCAATCCGGCCGTTTTCTGTTCCGTTGGTGCTGTCTCTAGGATTCCCGTACCCTGCGGGAAGGTGTATATCGCCCAGTCCGGTAAATGCATGAGCGTAATACTTCGCCAGCACTAAAATATCTTAAAGTGAACGCCGACGTCACACTTCTCGGCCCATTGCAGATAATGTGGATGCAAACCTTTTTTCACAACACTGCTGAAGCACAAAGACAAAAGGACACGCGAACTCCGTGAAGCGTTCATTGTCAAAAAAGAAGTTTAATGAATGTACAGTACGGTCCACTGTTAGAGGGAACAGGCGAGGGCGTGGCCGGCGGTGCGCGGAGCGCTAACTGCTGGCGACATTTCGAAATGCGGCGCATGCGAATTGGTTCACCAAGGTGGAGCGTGCCCCGCGTCTTCTGCTACTTCTGTGTCCCTGTACTCGGCGTGCGCTAGCGAGCCATGACCCTTCGCGCTTTTCGTTTTCGCGCTGTAAATGAACTGATACCAACTCGGCCTTCCACTTCTTTAATAAGCCGATATTTCATGGTCACAAGGACGAGCTTAGAATGTTCGCTGCATCAGACTTCAATATCCTTATCTGTTATCAAAAGCGGCCAGTTGCAGCGAGCAGTATGTGAAAAATATGAGGGGTTTAGCGATGAGAGCTTGCGAAAAACTGCAGCAATGAATAACACCGTATATATTTTTGGTGCCTTCTGGAAAATCCGACGAGCAGCAGGGAGAGTGACGGCTAGATAAATTGCATCCCAAAAATACGGAAGCGCTTTCCAACGCTTTCATGCGCGCAGGCGGAAAAGTAGCAGACGAAGCAGGGCGCGCGCCGCCATTACGAGTCTATGAGCATGCGCCGCATTTACAAATCTCGCCGCAAGTTATCGCGGCGCAGCCCCTCTGGCCACCAGCTCGCGTGTTCCCTCTAACAGTGGACCATACTGTACATCTGAACCGTCTGTTTGTTTACTAGATGCGAGGTACGCAAGCTCAACCATTTCTTTGACGTCACCCAGGAGCGTAGCCAGAAATTTTTTTTCAGGGGGGGGGGGAGGGGGGGGGGGTTAACGATACTTTATGTATGTTCGTGCGTGCGTTTGTATGTGTGCGTGCATATATACGCAAGCAAAATTGAAAATTTTCGGGGGGGAAGGGGGGGATTGAACCCCCCCCCGCCCCCTTGGCTACGCCACTGACGTCACCCAAATTTTCTGCGCACGCGTGAATTGGTGTTCCTCGCGTTCAATTTTTGTTTAAAAAAAATTGAGGGACCCTTAAGCTTCGCGTTTAAGAGTTTAACGCGATAGCGGTATCCTGTCCCTAGCGCGTACTTCAATCACTTAGTGCATACTATGTAATGGGTAGCTTGCTTTAAACCACGAGCAATTATGCGCGGGCAATGCAGGAAATGTTTTCGAACTTGCTATGCACCCACTACGTGGTCTTACGAGAATACGCACAGTAACGTGTGTGCCTTGTAATGGGTGGACGGCTTTGAAGCACAATGTCGTTATGATATTCACATCGTCTGACACCCGATGGCAATGTACGCTTGTATCACGCGATATTACTGCGATATTACTGCGATATTACGTTATATTTTGACGCCTGTATACAGGACGCGTGTGTTTGTAAAGCATCAAAGTTATTTTCACTGCATTTCCAAGCAGAGGAAGTAATTTTATATGTCATCCGAAGCAGAAGCGTGGCTGTGTGGTAGAACACCTGCTTTCCACGCAGGCGGCCTGGGTTCGATCGTCATTCGGACCCGGCAATTTTTATTATTTATTTTATTTGCATCTTTCTTGATTTTTCGGTCACGGACAAGATGATGATTTTTCGCTCACAACCAACGACGCCGACACCGACGCCGACGCCGGAATTTCTGTGAAACGAGCTCTTTAACACTGTCGCGTTAAAAACTAGCCCAAATTTCTGCGTTAACTGTAACGCGTTAAAAAACTTCAGTTGTTAGATAGCGCCCTGACTGTGTCCTTCTCTTCTTGTGCTCCGTCTTGTTTCCGCTGTTTTTTTTTGTTTTTTTTTGCAACATGCATCGTTTCATTCTCGCCCACCTCTCTACCTTACTGAAACACAATTTTAACCCAAAATCAAGATGGGAGCCGACAGATGAAAACACGGACTGGAATAGGTTGAACGAATAGAAGAAAGTGCCTTTGACAGGCTGGGCGACGTTTCCATAGAATAAGGACCTATCTTTGCGCTGGTTTTATTTAGTGTGTTCCTTTTTCGTGTTTGAAGTTGTCTTAGGGATAGTGTGTTTTCCTTTAAAGTGTAATTAAAATCGCCGTGTATCACCACCAGTGACGGAAACCGCGGAAAGATCGACGAGGCGGGCAGCTCGACGAGGCGGGCAGCTATAGGCGCATCGGTGTGCTGCTGAATAGTCTGAGGGATTGACAGATATTGACTCTTCAGCACCCGTAGTCTGCCTTTTATGGCCAATGAAACCTTTTTTAGTAGTATAATTACACTGTCGCACTGTCGTATGCGACCGCTTTGTATGACATCCCCGCATAAACAGACGACAGGGGAGTCCCTACAGAGTGGTCGCATATTTTTCGGGAGGAGGAGTACCGAAGATTGGTCACAACTTCATTAAAGAAAAGTGTTTACCTGCCGGTAATCAATTACAAGAAAATGTAACTGAATTACCCAGAGCATTACAGTTCCGAAAAAATTATCAGTACAGTCGATATGCGTCATTAAACGCATTCCGTGACAGTGAGTCGGCGATACCCAGTCGAGTTGCCTTCGACTTATGCGATCGTAATATGCAATCTTGAGATGAAATCGCTGTGAAGCGCAATTTCAAAACGGGATTTGGTTTTCCTGTTTAAAACGCTATCAAATGTGCAATTCATTCAGCTCAGATGGAGTGTTCACGCTTCTGAGGAAGGTTATTTGCCGCCTGTAATAACTTTCCTCGCATTCGTCCTGTGTGCTATCGCATGCATTTTAATGAAGTCGTTGGAAGCTTCTAGAGGCTGCCAATTCAAACGGTGTTATTGCGAACATTGCTCGCGCATGTTATAACAAAACAATAAAGACAAACTATACAATAGCGAGACAAAGTTCGCGAAGATATTCGTTGCATCTTCGCACGCGCAGTATACGCAGTTGACGAATTTGCATATAAATTTACCCCTTAGCGCTCACGAATTCTAGCCAACCGCACCCAATCACAAATGCACCCCATTCGCTTCAGACACATCCGCAAACTGATGTTTCTTTTTTCGCTTTTCCTCTTTTTTTTATTCCAGTAACTGGAATAGTACAAGCGACATTCGCTTGATGGTATTTTGTTGCTGAAACTCATCCTCACGTAAGTTGCAAAGCAAGCATCGACAACCTGCAAAACTGAAATGAGGCTGTGGTGCAGCGCTGCCTCTTCTTGCACATCACAAGCGCTTCAAGCGCCGCCTTCATCAGCTGCGGCTGTATTCACGGCGCCTGCGTACGCCATGAAAAATCATGCCTTACACTTCGAAGCCCCTGATTTAACTTTTGAAATTAGGATGTGATTAAAATTCAGTGAAGCTCCGTTTGTGGCCCTCTCGACGACTGCTTGGTGTACAAACCCCTGTCATAGACTCTTTACTCAGTGGTGAGAAACACTGATGACGGCTAAAGATAAAATAGGAAGAATTCAATCCAGTGCTCGGCGCTTTAAATGGGTCTTGAAATAATTTTTCCAACCAATCATCGATTGACCTCATTGTTGGAGTTGATTGCCTCACTAATGCGCTGCTGCGAATTTTTTTCGAATACGTCAGGAACGAGCGGAAACACAGGAATTTCTCGCACAGTTTAAGCTTTTTAACCCTTCTGCCGTACCGACAAGCGCGCTGGAATCTACACAGAGAGGATATGATACCGGGAAAAAAGCTGTGTCAGCGAATTTCATGATCATGAGCTCGCGTCACGAAAGGCGATCGCTCTCTCCCGTTGCGATTCCTTTGCGCGCTATATAGTGTTGCAACTGGTAATTTGTAGAAGGGGCTTTATGCAAAAATCGGCCACGTATCTGCGTGCTTCGCTGCAAATGTCGTCGAAAGACGATAGTCTTCTGCCGGCCGTGCTAATATGTTTTGTCTTGACTCAGACAGCGCATCATCTATGTTGAATCGGCCGCATCTGGCTGGCATTGATAAAATAGAGAAGGCGTTGCGTCAGATATGGACGCCATCTGGCAGTGGTGTCGGGAAAGATGAGCTTGTGCAGAACCCAGGGCCACTGCCAGCGGCAGCACCATATCTTCGACAGGGCTTTTTCGTGCATAGCGTCGCAGTTCGTGCATAGCGTCGCATTTTCAGCGCAGCCTAAAAAACACTAGGGTCTTTAGAATTACATTTATATGAATTCTATAGTAAAGGAACGCATCACCTAATACTTACGTATTGATGTTGCGCCTAATATATGCGTAATATTTGCTTTTTGATCGACAATGTTCACAAGTATTAACGCAGACACCAGTTAAAGATGGCTGGGCGTTCATGGAAGTGCTTAAACTTTGGCAGGGTGACTGAATCGCGTGACAGACAGACCAAAGTTCATGCGTTGAAGTATCCCAAGAAAGACTATCTTTTTTTTTAGAGTGGCTCTGAGACAACACTGCGACGCCAACATGCGAGAAACTGGTCGACAAAACGGCGTCAAAAGTTACTCACATTTACTCATCAATTGTTTCTAAGTCGTCACCGCCAACGTTTCTGGAAGCAATTATGGAAACATTCGTCACCGCCGCATGGTCTCGAGGCCTCGGGCAGCATCGGATCTTGGGGCGGCATGAAGTAGCTTATATTGAGGGGGATTGTGTTCAATATTAACATACGTACGTACGCACCCATGTGTACGCAAGCAAATATTGCGCACGCCTAATGTACAGCATATGAACGGACTTTGAGATTTTACGACCTATGTGTTTGTATTACATTAGTAATACTAGTAATATTTGGGGTCTTACGTCCCAAAACCACGATATGATTATGAGGGACGCCGTAGTGGAGGGCTCCGGAAAATTTGACCATCTGGTGTTCTTTAACCTGCACTGACATCGCACAGTACACGGGCCTCTACAATTTCGCCTCCATCGAATTGCGACCGCGACGGCCGGGATCGAACCCGGTTTGTATTACATTCATCTTTCGGGCCCTGTTATAGGCTAATGCACCGAACTAAATAAAGGCCCCACAAACAGACATCGTTAGTACAGACCACCTCTGGAGATGAGCTCAGAAAGTCGATTTCGTTAAACCGACTCGGCCTTTTGAAAACCGCTTCAACGCCCCTTCGGTCACGGCGCAAAGAAGAGCCGAAGGACAAACGAGCTTTCGCGCCTCGGACGGCTTCATTAGGCGCATTTCAATATAGACGGCCAGTGTTTTGTTCGTAGGTTCATTTCTTCACCAAGGCTTAGTCGTGTCGCTTCGGCTCTCTTTTCTCTCCTCCGAATCCCCACCTTCCCAACACACACAAACTATTTTCCGCAGGCGCTTCGCAAAGTGGACTCCCGCCGTGAGTGGGTGTGTTGGGGGGTGTTGTCAGGGGTGTCAGAATAAATTAACTGTTCGAAATGAACAAAAAGAACAGCGAGGGAACCGGATTTTCACGCCTGCTACCTATCTACATACGCCCCGAGTGTCTGTATGTTGGCCGATCGTAATGAATTTTTTATTTACTTTCTCGCACCTTGTGACGTGGCATGAGCGCACGCGCCGTGTGTTTTTTCTTCACAGCAGTCGTTGATGACCACGCTGTGTTTTTGTTGTTTTTTTGGTGGCTGCTTACCAGCCGGTGAGTCTTTCAAGATGCCGTCACACGTCAGTGTGCGGTCAGCCGGCAAAAGATTCGTTCTCGCCCTTTGCCGAGAACTTCATCTTACGTTGGCATGCCACCTCCTGTGGGAGACTCCATTAGATTTTGTTTCTGTTGCTAGTCGTATAAGCAGGCGACGAAGACGTCTCATCCATGCTGATCGCCATTCCATCGCAGGCAGCCATGCGCAGCAGCTTGTGTACACACATGTAGGGGTGTTTGAACATGTGTTTCTATGTTTATTTGCGTGTCTGCACAAGCATCTTTGTATTTGGCGAGTAGTGCGTGTGCTTGTGGTTTGCGTGTATACTTTTCCTGTGGTCACAAATCTTCCTCGGTATCTCGGAAAGACTTAGTTACGGTTGCACAAATCTGGTGTAACCATAGGCGTGCGCAGGGTTCCCCTTCAGGGAGGGCGAAGGTTCATCGCAGCGCCCCCCCCCCCCTTCCTATTAAGTCAATGTATGGGGCAGACTTTGCGCCCCCCTCTCTTAGGTGACTAGTGGGGGGGGGGGGGGGGGCAGCCGCCCCTCAGCCCCCCCTCGCGCGCCCCCGCCTATGGGTGTAACCCATTCGCAACTTGTCACTGAGACGTGAATTCAAAACTTTTCAATGGCGACGTGAACTTGTTTGAGAGCTAGTTCGCATCTCTATTGGAGACGACCAGTTTAGAGATCATTTTCCAGCTGATCGCTTGCCACTTCAGGTACAGTCGTAAACGACATAAACAGGCAAAAGTTAGGCTTAACTAAAACTCGCTCTTTCGTAACTGCCTTCTCCATTACACGTAATGTTGGCATGATTTGAACTTGCACGCTTCAACTGAGGCTTAAGCCATCTTTGCAACCACATAATGAGCAAGTCCGAGATAGAGTTCTGTGTGTTCTCACTCGTGAAACGTATTCCTGTTTCTTGTTCGCATTTTATTTGCACAAGACTGCACTACTTGGCTGCACACGACTGCACAAAAAATGGCTTCACACAAGGTGATAGGAACAAGGAGTTGCTTGGTCTGGCTCAGATGTTTCCGGGGATACCGTTAATTTTCTAGCATCTCTCGGTGCATCGGCCTGTACAGGTGACAATATTTTTGGAACATTACAAAAAAAGTGTCCTTGCACGTTGGTGAACAAAAGGTGACGAAGTGGTTGTTGCCAGTGGATTTGTTAAGGGCTTACGTAACAGTTTAATATGAAGATGGACGCCCTTATGAAGCAATAAAGGTTTTGTAAAAGTGCCAGAAGAACAACACCGCAAGAAATGTATTTTAAGCTGATTAAAAGAAAAAGGTGAAATAAATGCTCATCCCTACCCGAGCTGCCTGAAAGGAAATGCCAGGCATGGTCATCGTGCACCCTTTGCGAACTGGTATTAAGGCGAAAGCCTTTAATGTCTCATGCTCACGTCCGTCCGCCCGTCCGTCCACCCGTCCGTCCGTCCGTCCGACCCTCCATCCGCTGCAAGGCTTGTTAGCCAATAGGAAAGGCGAGAACCCCTCATGACATGTTCATCCACGTCGCGTCATCTGCTCGTCGGCTCTTTGGCGTCGGCTCGCCTACCTTGTCAGTAGCTGCTCCCCGAAGTTAATATAACAAGCAAAAACCTCTTCGGGAACGCCACCTCGCCGTTTCTTTGATGGTCAGAAAATTGTACACGGTGCGTTCGGTGGCGTTTGTGAGGAACGCGGTTCTTTTTTAGATGTGAAGCATCTTATGGCGAAGCTTAATCCGGTGGTGGTGGTGGTGTGCCGGTGTGACCACCCTTACTGCGCATGCGCAAACCTTAAAAAAAATAAAAATTAAAAAACCTCCTCTCCCCCTCTCTCTCCTCTAGGCATCCCTCCCCGCGGCAACCACACCCTCACTGCGCATGCACCTCCCCTCCTCTCTCCCCTCCTACGTTCCCCCCCTCCCTCCTCTAGGTATCCCTGCCCGCGGCGTCCATACTCCCACTGCGCATGCGCGTCCCCCCCTCCCTCTCCTCTCCTACGCTCCCCCCTCTCTCCTCTAGGCATCCCTGCCCGCGGCGTCCACACTCCCACTGCGCATGCGCGTCCCCCCCTCTCTCTCCTCTCCTACGCTCCCCCTCCTCTCTCGCCTCGCGACGCCGACCGCAGGCAGCGTCTGCTAGCGAGTTTCTTGGTTGAAAAAACCGACTGCTCGCGCTGCACAACCGTTCACTGGCCACCCCGTATATATGACAATGGATCTTGACCTCCAAGGTGGTGCCGGTGGGAGATTTCTCCAGTGCGTTGTTGAACAATAAAAATTCGCAGCGTGCGCGTTAACTAAAAGCGGACTGCCGGGTCTCTGTGTCCAGTCGGAGTCTTCTGTTTCTCATTGCCCATTAGCAGCGATTGGCATGTTCCAGTAGGAAACACCGCTCCATCACTGCGTGCTTTGCGCCTCCCCAATTTTCTGTCCTGCGCAACGCTGCGATGAGCACCAGCGTCAACGCCATGGCCAATGTAAGCGTTAGCGCCCGATGCTTCACATCTACACATGGTTCCCTTTAGCGGGAGATGGTGTAATTTTTTTAACAGCGTTCATATTGGCACTTTCACCGGGTTCTTTTTCTGACAGCACCAAATGCATTACGCTACTACTCTTGCTTCTTTCAGAGAATAGTGGATCTCTGACCTAAAACGCTCCGCAGATTGAGTCAACGCAGTTTCAGCGGCCCACATGTACCGTTATTGAGTGGAAGAGCAAATTATTGGCACAGAAAACAATGTACACATTCAAGTGTTTCGTATCGTCAACGCATCACCGGCGCTAATATTGTGGTGCCATCTGTTGAGTTGCCATCACACGACTTTTACCGCTCGGCACTGTCCTGGTAGTCCTAGCAGCATCAAAACAAACAAGCGATCTAAATAATAGTGAAAAAAGATACCTGATGCTTTGCCCTCAGCGTTAGATGAGACCAAGCGATGACAGATTATACCACTTATTTCTTGCTCGCCGGGCAGTGAGCCAGTAAGAAGCACGAATTAGGATAGAAGCGGGCAGCCTGGGGTGTATGGGGGCTGCCATGTTGCTGTGCGTCATTGTGGTTAGGGTGGCTATTACGGTTACCCGCCTGTAATATTTTAGAAAATTCGGAGTGCATTCATGAAGGGCCTAACGTAACATCTATCGCTATAACGCATCATGCTAAGAAGCAAAGTGAAAACCCTTGTACCTTGTTGACAATAAAACAATTACGCTCGGAACTAGATTATGTGCTGCGCAAGGATACCGCCTGTGTACGCCTCGTAGATTTGGCAGTGCTGCAAGGTAGTTGTGAGATGGAGTATAGCTATCTATCTAGCCGCCCACGACTTTGTGCTCTCCTGGCCGTATCGTTAATGCGATTTATACCAAATTTGGTATGGCATAACATGACTGTATGACGAACATAAATGGCTGGCAATATCATGAAAATAAATACTAACTTGTCATGAAAAGTATGAGTTTACATGCCGCGCTCATGGCGCGCTCGCGGCCGTTTCGTTAGCTTGATATATACACCAAATTTGGGATTGAGCGACGTGACTGCATGACGCACATAAGTGGCAGGTGGTAACATGAAAATCTTGGCATGCATGTCATCTACAATGCCATTTACGTGCCACGCTCATGGTGCGCTTGCGTCCACTTCGCTAGCTTGATATACATCAAATTTGGTATTGAGTGACATGACTGTATGACGAACATAAATGGCAAGTGGTAATATGGTAAGCATGACTTGTCATGTGCGACATGACTTGCATGCCACGCTGATGACGTGCTCACGGCCGTTTCGTTAGCTTGATATACACCAAATTTGGTAATGGGTGACATGACTGTATGACGAACATAAATGACAAGTGGTAATATGGAAATCACGACTTGTCATGTGCGACATGATTTGCATGCCACGCTCATGGCGTGCTCGCGGCCGTTTCGTTAGCTTGAGATACACCAAATCTTTTATTGAGTGACATGACTGTATGACGAACATAGATGACAAGTGGTAATATGGAAATCATGACATGTCATGAGCGACATGACTTGCATTCCACGCTCAAGGCGCGCTCGCGGCCGTTTCGTTAGCGTGATATACACCAAATTTGGTATTGAGTGACATGACTGTATAACGAACATAAGTGGCAGGTGGTAACATGAAAATCTTGGCATGCTTGTCATCTACAATGCCGTTTACATGCCACGCTCATGGTGCGCTTGCGTCCAGTTCGATAGCTTGACATACACCAAAATTGGCATATCGCGACGTGACTGTATGATGAACACAAATGACAGGTCGTAACATGTAAAACATGACATGCAAATTATGTAAAGCATGATTGGGGCCTTCCTGGCTGCTTCGCATTACATCGATTCCCTCAGTGCGTGGGATCTGCCGGCTTTTTTCACGATGAGTTAATCCCGCGTGCCACGGCGCAGCTAAATAAGGTACGCGTGACCCCACCACGGGTGCACTGGTGATTGCGGCGCCTCAGGCGCCGGCACCTTATGAGGCTTCGACACGCATGCCACGCTCGGACGACGCTAATTTGTGGTTATACTTCCGTCCTCCTTCCGTAGGCGTATGGACCTCAGAATGGAGAACAAGGTGCGTGTAGTGGTGAGGCTGACACAAAATTCGTGTTTCGTAATTTGCCGTGAAGACACGGCCGCTGCATCAGCGGCGAAAAATGCTGCATGTAAAATGCCGTATCAAGACAGACGTTCAGGGCAAGTTGCGCGTTTGAAGTGATGAAAGATTGTTAAACGGGGAGTACTATTGGAGAAAAGGTTTCTACAAGTGAACTTTGTTTGTCGGGACACCAATTACCTTCCTCTGCAGTGGTATTGTTTTTTGTATGCCTTAATTAAACCCAACCCGTATATTCTGGTAAAGGAAGACTCGAAGAATTAATCCATGTGATTTGGCGTGCCAATATGATTATGGGGTTAACCGTAGTAATTGAATGTGGATTAATTTCCGGCATACTGTGCACCACTGCAGCGAGACGTCGTCCAAGACATGCATCGAAAGAATTACATACTGGACTTGTCCACCGCTCATTTAATACACCTTACGGAACAATGGGTGTATAAATAAATGAATAAATAAATAAATAAATAAATAAATAAATAAATAAATAAATAAATAAATAAATAAATAAAAAAACCGGCAGATCCCACACACCGTGGGAATCGATGTGATGCGAAGCAGCCAGCAAGGAGCAAATCATGCTGTACATAATATGCAGGTCATTATTTACATGATAGGACCTGTCATTTGTGTTCATCAAACAGTCACGTCGCGAAATACAAATTTTGGTGTATATCAATCTAGCGAACTGGACGCAAGCGCACCATGAGCGTGGCATGTAAATGGCATTGTAGATGACATGCATGCCACGATTTTCATGTTACCACCTCCCACTTATGTTCGCTATATCGTCACATCCCGCAATACCAATTTTGGTGTATATTAAGCTAGCGAATCGGACGCAAGCGCACCACGAGCGTGGCATGTAAGTGGCATTGTAGACGCCATGCATGCCAAGATTTACTTGTTACCACCTGCCACTTATGTTCGCTTAATTTTTTACCTCATATCACAGCGAGACGCGAGACCAATCTGCCTCCATTTCTCATGCGTTCGTATTCTCGCGCTGTGCGCATCGTGCAGACGCCATCCGCGTTCCAGCGTTTAAATTGACGGACAATTTGTCAATTCCAAAGTGTGTTCCTCGAACGCCTGTGCCCACTGAGACGGGGTCGGTCAGAATGAAACGTGATGCGCGCGTCTCCCTCCGCGCATGATTAGAGACGCTGGGCAATGCGACGTTACGCAAGCAAAGCGCGAGCGCTGTAGAGTCCAACGCGACCGGCGTCCGTTTGCGCGCCCCGGCGCCCACCTGGCACTGTGCCAGGGCACGGCTGGAGGGACGGATGTACAGACGGGCGGACGTGAGCATGAGACATTAAAGGCTTTCACCTTAAAACTTGGTGTATATCAAGCTGGCGAAACGGCCAAAAGAGTGTCATGAGCGTGGCATGCAAGTCATGTTGCACATGACATGTCATGATTTGCATATAACCACTTGTCATTTATCCTTGTCATAAAATCACGTCGCTGAATACCATATTTGGTGTATATCAAGCTAGCGAAACGGCCACGGGAGTACCATGAGTGTGGCATGCAAGTCATGTTGCGCATGACATGTCATGGTTTCCATATTAAAACGTCATTTATGCCCGTCATACAGTCACGTCCCTAAATACGAAGTTTGTTGCATATCAAGCTAGCAAAACGGCCACGAGAGTGTCATGAGCGTGCCATGCAAGTCATGTTGCACATGACATGTCACGATTTCCGTATTACCACTTGGCAATTATGTTCGTCATAAAGTCATGTCAGTCAATACCAAATTTGGTGTACATCAAGCTAGCGAAGCGGCCGTCAGCGCGCCATGAGCGTGGCATGTAAATCATGTTGTATATGACATGCAGGTCATGATTTTCATATTACCACCTGTCATTTATGCTAGTCATACAGTCACGTACCTTAACACCAAACTTGGTGTATATCAAGCTAGCGAAACGGCCACGAGAGTGTCATGAGCGTGGCATGCAAGTCATGTTGCACATGACATATCATGATTTCTATATTACCACTTGGCATTTATGTTCGTCATACAGTCACGTCACGCAATACCAAATTTGGTGTATATCAAGCTAGCGAAACGGCCGTCAGCGCTCCATGAGCGTGGCATGTAAATCATGTTGTACATGACATGCAGGCCATGATTTTCATATTACCACCTGTCATTTATGCTAGTCATACAGTCACGTACCTTAACACCAAACTTGGTGTATATCAAGCTAGCGAAACGGCCACGAGAGTGTCATGAGCGTGGCATGCAAGTCATGTTGCACATGACATATCATGATTTCCATATTACCACTTGGCATTTATGTTCGTCATACAGTCACGTCACGCAATACCAAATTTGGTGTATATCAAGCTAGCGAAACGGCCGTCAGCGCTCCATGAGCGTGGCATGTAAATCATGTTGTACATGACATGCAAGTCATTATTTGCATATTACCATCTGTCATTTATGTTCGTCATACAGTCACGTCACTCAATCCCAAATTTGGTGTATATCAAGCTAAGGAAACGGCGGCGAGCGCGCCATGAGCGTGGCATGTAAATCATACTTTTCATGACAAGTTATTCATGATTTTCATGATGTGACCAGTCATTTATGTTCGTCATACAGTCATGATATGCCATACCAAATTTGGTATAAATCCCATTAACGATACGGCCAGGAGAGCACAAATTCGTAGGCGGCTAGATAGATAGATAGATAGATAGATAGATAGATAGATAGATAGATAGATAGATAGATAGATAGATAGATAGATAGATAGATAGATACGCTTAAAGTCGCCGAAGTTCGCTAAGAAATGCTTCGCATTTAAAATAAATAAATAAATTTTCACCACATGCGTTTCTTGAACACGCACCTAAATTTAATCACACAGAGGTTCTTGCATTTCGCCTACATTGAAATGAGGCCGCCGTGGCCGCGAGGTAAATCACGCTGCAAGAAGTTACAGCATTATGCATTCAAGTCTCTGCCCATTTATTTCCACTTACGCATTAGTTCACCCACACTACAATACAGTGTTGGCGTTGGCTGGAAGAGAGATGCCAGGTATTTCACCTGCATGTTTGTGGTGGTTGACATTATAATTAAGTGTAGTAATGCGTACGAGAGAGAGCTGTATAATCAAGGCATCCTGGTAGTTACTCAAGAATCAATGCGGGGAAGTGATGGCACATGAACAGGGAAGGAAACAGTGAATGGTGGAGAAAGTGATATAACGAAGAATGAAAGGGAAGACTGACAGCGAATTGTTTTGTAGCAAATCCTTACAAGGAAATTCGTATAGATTTCTGAGACAGAAAGCTTCTTAATTGTTCGTGAAATGCTTCCTGGTCCGGGGGTCGATCCCGGAACGAACGCCTGCCCAAGGTAGTCATTCCACTGAGTGAGCTAACCAAGATTCGAGCAAATGGTAGCGCGAGGGCGAATTCATCGACGACTCGAAGCCTATGCACAAATGAATCTTTCAAATGAGTTCTGTGGAATTCCGCAAAGTGGTGACAGGGTTATCCATGAGTTGTGCGGGATTCCGCGCAATTAAATTTTGATATTCAGTGCCCATGGGCCTAGAATTAATTCTCTCGCGATGCCCATGGCTAGCATAGTGGTTTGCTCAGTTGGTAGAGCGACAACCCTTAAAGCGACACTAAAGAAAAAAATGATTTTTTTTGTATAAGTGAATTACTCTTTCACAATACCAAGATCACCACGCTTACCGTTAGAAGACACTTGGTAAGCGAGAAAACGAGTATAGACGACATGTGGTTGGAGACGCCACTTTGAAGTTCCCGCACCCATTCCCGTGATGTCATCGATTTTGACGGCGTCTACGATGGCCTGCGTAGTTCGTATTCGGTAAAATTCAAATACATGGCCCTTGGAGGGGGCCAGACACTATGCATAGCAAGTTTGAATGATTTTCGTTTGAGCTAATGCCGCCACAATATGAAACCTTCTCTTTGAAATCCGTAATGTCCGATGTGGAAATTTGAGCGCGAAATTTAGCAACGAATCTTTGATTTATTTTCTCGTGTATTAATAGCCCTGTGATGGTGAAACTAAGGACATTAGTGTTTTTGGGTAAAACGTATCAATCTAAGCAGATTGGCGGTTTCGCTTTAGTGTTCATTTAAATGCCTTGGTCTCAGGCTCGCTCCGCAGACTAGGGCGTCAACTAAGAAGCTTTCTTTCTGGGAAATGTACACGACTTTCCTTGTAGATATGTCCTACTAAACAGGGGGGCTGCCACTTTTTCCTGTCATAGCCCTTCCGCGACCTTGCAGAATTCCGCAGCACAGTTTAGCAGCAACGAGGAATGATCGCAACAGGGAAATTCTACGTATACATAGGAAATGAGGGCAGCTGATACTGTCATCAGTAGGATTGCGTCTTGTTATACCGTCCACAGGATAGGCAGGGCACATAAAGTCAAGTCCGTTAAATTGGCAGAAGGGTAGTAACCAGCAATGAAATTGAGCGATGACAGCAGAAATTTTGGAGACCTCGGAATTAGCGGGCTTGTGCAGGATATAGGTAAGACGTGATTCCATCGAAATTGCCTTCACGGTTGCGTATACCTAAACGCTATGGCATCGGCGATTAATTACAAGTTGAACTTGTGGCTGTATTGCTCGACGACTGGACTGCTTCCTCATGCGTCTGTACGGACCAGGTAATGACATTAAATACGATTTGCTTTCAACTACTCTGACTGTGTTTTAGTGTGTAAGTCCATGCATATTCTTACGACGATATTTCTCATCACAATGACTCCATCCTGAACAGAGCACATTGGTTCATATGTGGCTAAGCTCTGTATGTGAACTATATGACCAAGCACTCGCAGTGGCTCCTTTCAGAATATTCCTCGTGATATATGGTCAACTTCTTGCAAGCGCACTTTCGGTCTGGTATTCAACAGGTGCCTAGACTTGTTCCTGGGACTACCGAAAGAACACCGCTACAGCGCAAGTAAGTCCTGCAATGTAAATGGAATCCCTTGGCGAGGGCGCGCTCCTTGTGAGGGTACGGCGGTGGCGATTAATTGCATCCGCGCCCCGGAGAGCAGGTGCTAATGAAGTGCTAGTCTTTAACGGGCCGCCACATCTCTCCTACTTTTCGCGGTTCTCCAGAGCCGTGACTGCTCCAACTATATATAAGGCGAGCCGGTGCATTCTATAGGACACTGCCGCCTAAGCCCTCGGCGCCCGTTCCCAGCAGACCAAGCGCTTACTCCTCCTCACACCCCTTCTCTGTCGCATCCGAAGCGCAATTAATGGCAGTCTCCTGGGCGAAATAAACGAGGTGGTCAAAGGCGTGGTCTCATTTAGCGGTGCCCAAAACTGTGGCGTTTCTGCTTTAGGTTGGCGTAAAGCTCACTGGGACGCTTCTTTCGAGGTAACATTGTGTATCTGTGCGCGCAGGTGTATTCGTACAGAGAAAGTGCAACTGAGCTGCATGCAGCCCATTTGCACCTGTTTGTGTCAGAAGGTGCACATGTCAGAAGTGCCTAATGCTTGCGTAGTTGGTGTTTGGAAGAGAGGTTGTGTGGTTAAGCCGAGGGTGTCAGCGGGTCTCTTGCCTCGCTTCTGACTTGAGTTAGCAGGTATATTGGAACCGGAAGTCCTAAAAAGGATGACGCAGAGTTGCTCAGTTGATTGGAAAAATGCTACTGCTCAGTGGCTACGTGTTTAGGATACTGAACATGAGGTTCTAGATTCGATTCGCGCTATTTCAGTCACTTTCCACTAGAGTCGCACGACGTGGAGCGTACTTCCAGGCTTGTTTCGAATCAAGGAAACCGCTTAGGAAACAAACTGATAGGACACTGCGGAATGTTATGTAGCAGGGTAGTTATCGCTTACTTTAAGACAACTGCTGCGCAAGAAATGGCCACCACTAAAAGAAAACCTGCATGCTTATGTTTTCTGTCTGCGGTTGCCATTTCTTGTGCAATAGTTAATTTTTAAAGAATACTACGCTACACCAGGTAAGCGAATCTTAAAACGAAAATGTACTAAAAATAGGGCAGCATCAATGATTTCCCTATAGGTGAGTAATGCAAAGGCTTTGGATTCGCGTTTACTCCCTACCACGTGGTTGAAGTGAATGTGGAGGCTGATACTCTTTTGTTATCACAGGACACCACAGGTCAATCAATATACGTACTATGGAAGTATGGAGAGGAAAAAATTCCCCATCTCCCGCTAAAGGGAACCATGTGTGGATGCGAAGCAGCGGGGAGATAATTAGCTTGAGCGGGAGGAACGTCGCCGCTCTCATTTCACGGCAGCGGTCCGGGCGCTCATCGCGGCGCTGCACAGGAGAGAGAATGAGGCGCGCGCGCTCCGTCATTTTCATACCGCGGAACTACCGTGGCGCCCCCCAGCGGATTATGCAGCTGTCACACCACCTGTCGTGTGCGCAGCTCTCTAGAGGATTCCTAGAGGAGAGGACGGGGGGGGACCGTAGGAGAGGACAGGGAGGGGGGAAGGGCGTGCATGCGCTGTGGGGGTGTAGGACGCGGGAGCCGCTCCGTAGAGTAGAGGATTCCTAGAGTTGAGAGGGGGGAAAGGACGCGCATGCGCTGTGGGGATGTGGGACGCCGGAGCCGCTCCGTAGAGTAGAGGATTCCTAGAGGAGAGAGGGGGGGAAAGGACGCGCATGCGCTGTGGGGATGTGGGACGCCGGAGCCGCTCCGTAGAGTACAGGATTCCCAGAGGAGAGAAAGGGGGTGAGCGTAGGAGAGAGAGGGGGGGAGGGGACGCGCATGCGCTGTGGTGGTGTGGGACGCGGAAAGGAGGGACGGACTGAGCCCCCCTCCAAACACATGCAAGCAAGGTCAAGGAATGGGGTCAACCTGGGCGACAGACACCACCTGTCTAGCCATTGCTAAGCAGCCTCTCTCTGCTCTCGGCCATGACTCTGATGACTGTAGTAGTGGTTGACGGCCTTCATATTACTACAGTGTTCTAGTTCGCATAATGGGTGCTTCCCTACTTCATGAAAGTGGCCGGACGCGGGACGGCGGACGCGGGAGGGACGGACGAAGCCCCGAGCATAAGATGCTTCGCATCTGATATATGATGACTCAGCACGCTTTGTGTGAATATATGCAACTAAGGAAGTATGTAACATGTTGATCTGGGCGGCAAACCCTTATACACTCTAACGCAAAATTACCCGATAGTGGAATAATGGAGGTCATTATGCGCGCTTCATGAACGGATAGACTTTTGAAGGAGGAACCATGGAGGGATGCGTGCGGTGCGCAAACCGGTTAGTCTGCAAAGGGAGCAACCATTGCGAGATGCAGGCCGTGTGCATAGATACGTTCCGTGTGCAAACCGTTGCCAACCGTCCTCCTCGGTGTTAAGTCAGTCTTCCCAGTTGTGTTCGCGGGGGGCGTGCTGGCGGTTGTGCCGCTCTCGACATTTAGTTCAACGATGTAGGAACTATGCCGTCGTGGGTTAGATACGCACGTATGTAAGGATGACCGTGTGGTGCTGCTTTTACGTTTCGCCACACCCATGAAATCTGAACCTGGTGTCGACACGCCACGCTGCATTTATCCGGCGTAGTCATGACGCTGTATCGCGGCTTACTGGGAATGGCAGCCGAGAAGACAGTATCGGATCCATGATTTCAATCTGACTTTGGGCAGAAATCGGCAATGGATGCTTTTGGAAGTCATAACTTGAGGCCGGATTTTTAGGCACTAAAGAATCGCGTTTCAGGCGCCAAAAACAGGCAGCGCACCAACAGCGGCGATCAGATTTTTATTTTAATACTAATGCGTTTAGCTGTTCCGGGGGGGGGGGGGGGTAGGGGGGTGGATCCTGTCAAATCTATTCAAGAAAGTGTGTGAGGCTACGTTTTCACCTAATGGCCCTTAATTGGAGGGCGTTGAGAATTCAAGTTCCCAGAGTAACGGTGTGAATTATAGTCTGCGTGTTTTTACGTTCGTGGTGCAATAACCGGTGTACTCTACTTAATCAGCGAACCTAGATAATAGCGTCGCAGCGTTATGAAATGCGGTCGCTTAATATGCGTTCACTTAATTCAGTCATAGTGTGGTGGACCGTTAATCTTCACATAATTCACCGAAATGTATGTTCGTAATTTTTCGTCCTATATAGGACCATTTTCTAACATGAAAACTGCATGTACAATACCATGTCTACGTCGCTCCTGAGCGAGGAGATAAGATGCTGTCGTTAGTACCTCACTGCAATATGCGCACGTTGAGGCCAGATCGAGCTTTCACGGACATCGGCGTTTAGTTCGCGTGTCTTCCACCACGTGCCGCATGACTTTTATCTTTTGAATCTCGCGCGAAGTCAAGAGTTGCGTCAAGGCAAGCAAGAAAAAAAAAGAAACAAAAGAAAAAAGTTCAGAACACACAGCTTCACGACTTGGCGTGGCCTGCCGCGTTCGTTGCTAACGGCGACAAAGATAAGACCGGCGAGCTGCAACGTTAAAGTGGCTAGTCATTCCCCGATCCTATGGCAACGACTCGTTTTACGCATCAGAAAAAGAAAACGGTACCCGACTGCACCGGGAATTCGGAAGGGCAGCCAAACGTATTCATTCATTCCCTTCGCATTTTTTTACAGCAAGTATGTTATGCCCGCCGTTTGTCCGGTTCGCGATGTAGAGAGGAAACTATGATCCTGCCGGCGCGGCCACGTCAAGCAAAATTAAGAACAGCTGTGCCTAGTTAAACCAGTGTAACCATAGACAAGCCTTATTAAGCCATGTTGAGCATTGTAAAACCTAATTAACTACGCATACCTAAGCTAATGAAATCACACCTCAAAAAGCCCTCATTTAACCGAGCTGAGATTCTCGTGTGCCTAGTAATGCCGAACTATGTAAGATGCGCCGAGCTTAGCCTAATACTAATTGAGACTGAATATAACTAGTGGTAGCTCGACTAATTAGCTAATTAAGCTTACCTTCACATGGGATGGAAGCTAATCGAGACCAAGCCTCGAATTTGCAAGTTAGGCCAATTTATCTAATTAAGGTAAGTAAGGTACTTGGTGCTGTGATTGCCAAGCGATTTCCAATGAAACCCGATCGATACCTATCCGATACTCGTGAATCGCAAAGTGATCGCGTGAACACTTCGTGCATGGACGTGTGAATGAACGTGTGTCTAGTCAAGCCAGGACCAGGCGAGTGCCGACCAGCTCTGCTCTGCCCCAGCCTTACGCGACTCAGCGCGAGCTGCGCAAATTTTTTACCATGTTGAAAGGCTCGCCCGATGACAGATCTTGAAGCAGTTGGCGCACATTTAATGACTTGACAGTCGAAAGATAGCATTTCGCAATGTTAACTAGTTCTAGGTTACTTAGCTTATAGCGTCTGCTTACTTTTCGTCCCCGTGTTTTCCGAGCTTTTTTCTACTGATTAGGCTTCTCTGGATGCACAGAAAGCGGTTATACTTCTTATAATAATTGTTGGGGTTTTGCGTCCAAAGAACGCGATATGAATGTGAGAGATGCCGTAGTGGAGGGCCCGTGATAGTTAGACCACGTGGGGTTCTTTAACGTGCACCTAAATCTGAGCCCATGGGCTTCTTGCATATTGCGTCCATCGAAATGCAGCCTCCGCGAACTAACATGGTGCTACCAAACGTGTGCGTCAAACTACAAAGTACGGCCGCGGCGGCGCATTTTCGATGGAGGCGAAAATGCTTGAGGTCCGTGTGCTTAGATTTAGGAGCACATTAAAGAACCCCCCGGTGGTAGAAATTTTGAGAGCCCTCCACTGCGGCATCTCTCATGATGTGGTCGTTTTGGGACGTTAGACCCCAACAATTATTATGACTATTAAAGTACAAAATAATCGTTCTAGAAGGTCTTGGCTCGCGGTACACACAAATCGGCGCATAGCACACATCATGACGCACGTGTGCTAGCGCTACAGATTTGCCTGTCACCGGCTCCAAAAAACACTACCTAAATATGATCATTCGAACGCCCTCTGGTATGATTTTTTTAATGAAGGAAAATTAATAATAATAATAATAATAACAATATCTGGGGTTTTACGTGACAAGACCACGATATGATAATGAGGCCCGCGGTACAGGAGAACTCCAGAAATTTTGATCATCTGGCGTTCTTTAAGGTGCTTTGACATCGCACAGTACGTGCGGTCCTCTACCATTTCGCCTCCATCGAAATGCGACCACCGCGGCCGGGATCGAACCTGCGCCTCTCAGGTCACCAGCCGACCTCCATAGCCGCTATGCCGTCGCGGCGGCATATCTACAGTGTCTCCACAGCCACCATTGTCCCCATAAAAAAAAAAAAAAAAAAAAAAAAAAAAAAAAAAAAAAAACGCATGGAATAAAATTCTAATAAAGAGTTCAAGGCAGGGAGCTACCACCTCTCCAATGCTATTCACCGCGTGTTAACAGGAGGTTTTCAGAGCATTGGATTGCGGACAGCATGCGATAGCAGTTAAAGGAGAGTAGCTTAGTAACAGGCGATTCGCTTGTGATATTGCCATGTTTAGTAACTCGGGAAAACTATTGCTAATCATAATTACTGAATTAGACAGGGAAAGCAGAGCGGTGGGTCAGAAAATTTATATGCAGAAAAATAAAGCAATGTTCAGCAGTCTCCGAAGAGAAGAGTGGTTTGCGATGCCTATGAAAACACTGGAAGTGGTAAAGGAATACGTCTGTTTAGGGAAGGTGATCGCACAAGTGACACGGCTCAACACAGCGTCATACAGACCTCAAACAGCCGATGGGTCTCACCGGTCGATATTTTAAAAAAGAACAAAAAAGAGAAAAGGACGGCTCAATTGCCTAGTTTTTGCGTAGACTATGGCTTGCTGAACAAGATCACTCGTAAGGACACCTATCCCTAGCCACTAATAGACGACGCCGCGACTGCCGGCATGGAGCACAGTTTTTTAGATGCGAAGCATCTCTTTGACTAGGCTGTGTAACGCTGTCCCTCCCTCCGTGCGTGCGTACGAACGCGCCGCAGCGCGCTCCCCTCGCCGCAGGTGTTGGAGCGGTGCCAAGTAGGTCACGCCGCAGCTGCGCGCACTGCGAGGGGAGCGGGACGTCACTCTCCTCGCCTGCCGCGCGCTCGCCTCGAGCGCTGTCTCGAGGAGACGCTGACTGATTGCGGCGAGGCGTGTCGACGCGCGCCTCTTATAGTCGCGGGAGACTTAAACGTTGACGTCAGCGGAGGAGGAGGAGAATGGCTCGTCGATTACATGCGTGACGTGCACTCGCTGAAGTGCGTGTCGGCGGAACGGAAACTACCCACCACGATAAGGGGAACGTGCATCGATCTGGTCTTTGCCAACTTCGACGTCGAATGTCTGCAGGAACCTCTCAGCGTGCACTTCACCGATCACAAGGCCGTGGTAGTCAAGGCGAAACGCGCGCCAGCTCCGGTCCAGCGCCCGTGTCCACTCTGAAGAAACGACAAGACCTACGCCAGCCATCGCTTCAAACGAATCTTCCAGCGCTCACCGCAGCACCCGCGTTAGCGCCGTTCAACCCGTGACGCCACCCGTGCGCAACGGTGCTGCTTCGCATCCCATCAGGGTTCCCTTTGGGAAGATGGTGTAAATTTTTTTTCTCTCTCTCTCTTTATTTGTCGGACCTGCGCTCCGGCTGCTTGAAGCCCCGATGGCTGAACTTGACCACCGCAAACCAGCCTTCGTTATATCCGATGGCTTCTATGAATTTATTATGACGCGATTCGGGCTGTGCAACGCGCTTGCAACATTTAAATGCATGATCGGCATCCTTCGCGGCTTCAAGTGGCAGAGGAATCTCTACTACCTGGATGGTATTCTGATCTTTTCAGACGGCTTTGCGACACATCTACGAAAGGTCGAAGCTGTTGTCACTAGTATCAGCTCTAATGGTATTGAGGTAAACCTAAAGAAGTGTTGCTTTGGCGTACGAAAGGTGCTTATTTTGGGCCGTCTTCTTCCGAGATGGCGTCCTTCCGGATCCCACGACACTTCGTGCTGCTGCTACGTTTCCTAAACTCACAATGAAATACCTTCGCAGCTCTCTATGCCTTTGATTTTATTTTACACGTTTCATTCGCAGCTTCCTCACAATTATAGCGCATTTCACTGACCTCCGCTGCGGCTGCGACCTTTGAGCGAAGTCACATGTGGCGATGCATCCAGAAAACTCCGATGAATTCTTACTTCGCCTCCAATCTTGCGACATTTTGATTTGCTCGCCCCATATTAGAGAGAGAGAGAGAGAGAGAAGTTTATTATGACAGAAAAGCTGAGAGCACTCAAAATGAAATTCACAAGGACACTAGCGGTGTTGTGTTCGGCGCTGTGCTTGCCCAGCGTAAACGCGGATTTGACGAGTTAGTTGTTGCTTACAGGGTTGCCGTTGGTGGCATTTTGCGCCAAATTGGCTACTTTTGGACCCCGTTGGCGACGAAAATTTCCAGAATCCTGTGGTTTTACTTATACAAAATAATTTTATTTATTCATCAATAGTAAAGACTCTGTTGATAATACCGCTTCTGTTCTATTTGGCGAGAAATTCGGCGATAAGATCAAATGACATGGCTACTTTGGCTACTTTTGGCGTGAGTTCTGGCGCCTTTTCATGTCTACCCAACGGCAACCCTGGTTGCTTATGCCAGCCATGCACCTACCAAAGCACGCACGAGCATACATAAAGTACGGTTGAACCCCGCAACTCCCCCCCCCCCCTTCATCCGCCGATCAATGCACACTCTAGCGGCGGTCTTCTTGTCCATCTACGATGCGTTCCCGCTGTAGCCGTCACCGACATGCCTGTGCACTGGCGCAAAAGCCCCTACGTTGCTTCCCCTGTGGACTTGTTGCGTGAAGCAACGTCACCTACCATCCCTAGAGAAATAAGTCATCAAACACACCATTTCATTCTTCGTGACAGTTGATCGACCATCACTACTACCTCTATGATGGACGCAAATCGCTCTTATTCCGCGTCATCTACGTTAAGACATATGCGCCACCTTCAACGCTGACTCACAGCATGTCCAGCAATCTGGGACATCGACTAGTGCGGCAAAGCCGACCCCAAGGGGAAACGCTGGGCGTAACTCTATGGGGAGCGTTCTTCAAAAAATGATTACTGAGCAATGCCTGATTTTTCGCTAATTGCACTTCAGGCACTTAATGCTGACAACCTCCTTATGTGGTACAACGCGATTAGTTTTAATCGGCCGGCTGGATTTTTTTCCCGAAACACTTTTGTGCATCCATTGAAAATGTATGGGGTGATTTTTGAAAAGCTAATTGTAGCGCAACGATAACGTATTCGCTAATTGCACTCTAGTGGCATGTACGGTAGGACAACCTGTCTTTGTGTTTGCAATTTCGTGGGATTACGCTGGGTGGATTTTTTTCCTGAAGAGCTTTTCCAAATCTATAGTGCAGGAAAGCAGCCTTACAAGGGTAAAAGAATCACGTGTCGGTAAATCGATGAGAAAGTGGACGTTGATCATGGTAAAAACTCAGCAAAAGTCTGCAGATGTGACGTACATTATGTGGATGAAGCATCAGGAATTTCATAACTGTAATAAATAATTATCACTAATCTAACCATTTAATTTAAACTTATGGGGGAAGCTCTCAGTGTAGAAGCACATATGTAGTACAGTACATATAGTGTTTCAATGTGAACAGTTACGATAAGGTGGTAGATAACAATATCATATCATTGGTTTGTACTGTTTATTGTTCTCATTAATTAGGAGTTCGGGTTAATTACAATCAATGACTTATATGCTGTCTATGTGTTGAGTGATGTCATACGAAAAGTGTCCGAGATGGCATACAGATTTGAAGGTATGAAATTCCGAAGTTGCTGTGGCATGACATGACTGCATGAAGAATATAAATGACAGGTCATAACATGAAACTCATGACACTTATGTCATGAACGGTATGATCTACATGCCACATTATTAGCGCTCTCGCGGCCGTTTCTTAGTTTAAGATATACCAAAAATATTGAGGCTTGTCAAGAGTCTATGATGAACATAAATAGCAGGTATTAACAATTATGACATGTATGCCATTTATGACATGATTTACATGCCACACTCATGGTGCGCGTGCGGCTGTTTCATTCACTGGATATATACTGAAATTGGTATTATGCAATGTTACTGCGTGACAAATATAGATGGCAAGTATTAACATAAAAATCATAACATGTATGTCATGTATGACATGACTTACGTTCCACGCTCATGGCACGCTCGCAGCCGTTTCGTTTCCTGGATATATACAAAATTTGATATGGCGTGACATGACTGTATGACAAACACAAATAACAGATCCTTACATGCAAATTATGGCACGGATGTCATGTACGCCATGACTTACACGCCACGCTCATGGCGTGCTCGCAGCCGTTTCGTTTCCTGGATATATACCAAGTTTGATATGGCGTGACATGACTGTATGACGAACATAAAAAAAATTACAGCATATCCACGGAGTGAATGATGATGAGTGGGGCGAAGCGTGCGTCCGTCCGTCCGTCCGTCTGTCTGTCTGTCTGTCTGTCTGTCTGTCTGTCTGTCTGTCTGTCTGTCTGTCCCTAGAACTAGCACCATCCCACTAAAAACACTAACGCCATCTAGTGATATTATGTCCAAGATGATGATGATGATGATGAATTGTGGCTATGCCCTTTGTAGCGGGTGGGCAACTCTCAGGTGCCTTAGAGAAGGAAAAAAAAATAAATAAAAAATAAAAAACCTTTGTCCCACAGCCTAGGTAGATATACACACACACGCTGAGGTGAATTAACCTGTTCGCGACAGCCGTACGATGTCTCCTCGTAGACCAGCTACATTGTCTGAACGGACATATACACACAACGCCATCTGTTGAGCAATTCATGAACTAGAGGTGGCTGGCTACATACATACTACTACGGTGGAGGAGGAGGGAACGACCCACACCCTAAGGAGCTTAGCTCCTAAAAGCAGGTCCTTACATGCAAATTATGGAACGCATGTCATGTACGGCATGGCTTACATGCCCGCTCATGGTGCGTTTACGGCCGTTTCATGCACTAGTTCTATATTAAGATTGGTATTACACAATGTTACTGTGTTACAACGATAAACGACCACTATTACCGTAAAAATCGTGACATGTACGCCGTCAACGGCCGTCCAGAGGGCCTGTGAAAGAGCGGAGAGGCATGGCCTCCCGATTCCGACATGGGAGCAGCCAGCGGCGAGCCGAGGGGCCCCAGCGGGTCCTTCCCGGCTAGTCCCTCAGGACATCATTAAAGTTCTTTGTCTGTCTGTCTGTCTGTCTATCTGTCTGTCTGTCTGTCTGTCTGTCTGTCTGTCTGTCTGTCTGTCATAGAACTAGGCGGTCACTTACCAAGAGACAGGGATGTACAGACCCGCGGCTTTAGGAGCTTCGCCCCTAAAAAAAAAATACTACGCTTTTTACACGTGTTGGTACTGCAACGTTTTGCCTTTGGCGGTAATTATTCGAAAAGTACGCGAAAAAAAATGACACCATCTCCCGCCAAAGGGGAGCATGAGGCGATGCGAAGCACACCGCGTTTGCATCGGTTCGACTAGCTGTTTCCGTTAATGTTGCGTATTGAGTGTTATAGTTTGTGTTGTGTTTATGCTCTTATGTTGTTGTTAACGTAGACCCGAACGCAGACCCGAACGTGGTATCGCGTGCCAGCGCGTTCTGACTAGGATACAACGCGTTGGTTCAGCATGCGTCTGCAGAATCTCGTTCCCCGATGTCATCACATGATTGCTGAGAGAGTGTAAGGGGGAGAGGCCACACCACCTTACCCAGCCCCTTACCCAGCTTGCGCGTGAGCTCACAGCATAAGACTCTCACAGAGACTATGTACATTATATACACACAAGAGTTATTCTTTTGCAAAGTACAAGGGCGTCCCCTGATAAGCTCGGGACACGGAGGCTCGGGCACTCGATTCCCCTTTAGAGATGACGCAAAGCTACTGAACCTAATTTCGCTAAACCACCGTTATCGCTCAACATAATTCGTTAGTTTCTGCACTATTTATTATTCAAGACATTGAGCGACATTCATATATCCGTGCACTGACAGAACATTTTATCCTCCGCGTATAACCTGTAAGGAAATTTTCGAAGCGCGCATAAACCAATTCAAAAAATTTAAGAGGAGAACGCGTTAGCGCAATCGAGCTTCGTTCACTTCACCTTCACAGTCGCTAGCCTCGCTTAATTTCTCGGCGGACACATCCACGCTGCCGCAAGGAAAGGTACGTCTGTGCTCGTAACATATATATTGTTTCAAACTGTCCTACAGTGGCTTTTGTAAGTACAGCATGCAAAATGCTCGCTAGGACATAATTCTTTTTCTTCGATCCGGAAGGCTACAAGCGCAAATGCGTAGCTGCACTCTTTGTTGATGGTGTTGCTGATAATAACAAAAAGAGAGAGAGAAAAAAAACTTTATTTAAAAAAGCCAGTCAGTAACGTCAGGCATGGCCCGTCGCCTCCAGCCGTCTGCCGGTTTGATTACTTATTCCTGTGCACTTGGGAATCGGTCGGTTGTCACAGCAGCCACTCACTGTGCAATTCAAATGTACGACGCTGGTGCGATTCTACACTTCTGCCACGCAATATTACATGTGTGAAGGGGGATCCTCGAACTACAAGACATTATTATAGTGCTTTTTTATCGAAACAGTGTAGAACACCTGTTTTCCGTGCGAAGTCTTGGATTAGATTTCCTCTCGACCCGAATATTCATATTGTCTATTTATTTGCATCTATCTCAAATTCTGGCCCCCGGAAGACGTTTATTTTCGCTAACAATACTTAGCCAACAATGAAATCACGCGCTGTTCGAAAACGTGCGCTTGGTGTAATATCAATAGTAACATGCCTCGTTTACGTTAGTGACGCCCTTTTATAAGACAACTACTCACTGTTTGTCGTTTATATAATAATAATAATAATAATAATAATAATAATAATAATAATAATAATAATAATAATAATAATAATAATATTATTATTATTATTATTATTATTATTATTATTATTATTATTATTATTATTATTAATAGAGTGAAGAACAACGAACGTTATAGTGGGTCATCATCTCCTCTGACATCGC
>JALIZH010011850.1:0-62692 GCA_030522465.1 Rhipicephalus appendiculatus
GAAAACCGAGCCGCTAATGTCACGTTGCTTCTTGTTTTGTTCAACTGAGACATTGGTATCAAGCACTATCAAGACAGCTTCATCTCAAAAACTGCGGAAGCAGGTTCACACGATACAAATTCAGTAATGATCGACTTACGTCGCAAGGCCTACCTTGGTAAAAGTTCTTCCTCCTGATACGACGCAGGTATCTCCTTCGCCATTTGATGTTTTGTTTAATTCTTTTCCTCGTGGAACAACAAAAAAGCTTGTCTCCTTTTGCAACGTTCTTTGAGCAACCAACAGCATAGCAAGTTGACATCGCGCTGTAGCTGATGCCACCTTGCAGATGGTGAATAGCGTAGTTTCACCGGCAGGGCAAATGTTTGAGTGTGGTTCTACGTTCCATCATATGGTGTCGTTCTTCGACGAATGAAATTCACGGATGCCATCGGAGGGAGGGCGGGACGGTCACGCATTATTCACAGCTGCTCGGAGGGTAGGCGTTTAGCCGTGTCCCCACCTGGAAGACAGAAAACAGCGCCTTCTTCTCTTTCCTCAGAACCACTCATCAGAGGGTACCTTGGCGGCGACCAAGAAGCCTTTCATAAACATTGTTGGAAGTGGCACCTCAGTGTGTGTGTGTCTCTCTCTCTCTCCTTGTGGTGGTGGTGGTTCGAAGAAGAAAAAAGGCGCCTAATCGTCGTCGCGGATGATCGAAGAAAGCCTTCGTTGGAAATGTGCAAAGGGAAGCAGAAAGGGCAAAGAGATGTGGAGCGGGAGATTCTCCTCTCCCCTTTTCACAATTGCGTGTTCTGTCTTGGAAAAAAAATTCAGACTTTACTTCGCAGCTCGTGAAGTCATACGACCCTTCCTGAAACAAAGCACTGGAATGCTCGAAGTCACCCCAGACATCGTCGAAGTCATCCAGACGCATGGTGACCGATCCCTGCACCTGGAGACGTAGTTCAAGAAAGGGCCGAGCGTGTCAACAGTGCAGGCCCTCTCGTCTGGATCGCTTCAGCTCAACAAAGCTGATCCCCTTTTTTGTGAATATTTCGGAATAATCTTTGTTTCATGTGGCCACTGATGGTGACCTGTGTTGCTGTCTTTTGGAACAGTCTGTACGACGAATGATATTGAATGGTTTCCACATCTATCGACACTGAAAGGCAACCCATGCCAGTACAGACTACTAACGGAGCAGGAGGCATGTGTACCTAAAAAAGAAAGGAATGCTCCTTCCTTGCTTCTACGTAGTAGATTAGTGGTTAGGTCTTGTTGAATTTCCAGTTTTGCTAAAGTGGCATAGCGCGAAGCAAGAGGGGGGGAACACATCAACAAACGAAGACGAGAGCTTTCTTCCAGATTAAGCTTCTATGTTTACTACAAATATAGTAAAAGCAGAAAGAAGAAAAAACAAAACAAGGAATGCGAAAGGAAACACAAAAGAACCCTTTCCAAACGCTGCGTGGCCGCGCTGGCGTCTTCCTGGAATGCGAGTTCCCTTTTGTGACAAGCGTTTTGTACAACTAACACATCGGCGACAGCTAAGTACTTCGCAGTAAACCCCTTTTGATGCTCTGAAGGACGATTTGGAGAGAGAAGTTGCGCTGATGCCACAGGGCACCGCACCAAGTTCTTTATAGCTGGTTTGTGGCCTCCGCGATCAGCTCCGGTTTCTCAGATGAGCGCCGAAAAAAAGAAAAAAAAAGAGAAAAGACTCCGCTTGTTAAATCGGCTGGGGAGAACACGATTTAAATATCACGCGGCTGGTTGGCGCTGCTACGACCGGCTCTGGAATTCATTAGAGAGCTTTAGCAAGTTTCGGAAATACGCTATCGTATGACGGTACTGCTTCTCCCTTCCCCGTCGTTGACCTTTTGCCGGGGAAGGCACCACAACACCACAAGAGCTTTCCCAGAAGTTGCTGTGGGGTTGTCACGCCTGATTGTTGCCTGTCAACCTACGCAGAAGGACGCAGTGTCACTGGAACGGGGAGCGGCAAAGGCACAGAGAGAAGGAAAGAAGGAACGCTACCGTATTTGCGCACCGTACGGGCCGTATTTCCGGAAGCCCTTGCTGCCGGCCATGCTGCTGTTCGTGCTAAAGATCGCTCGGCCACTACACCTTTAACACACACCTATCCACTGTTCCTCCACTTCTCCCCCTCCCCAAGACGCTGCGCCGTGCTCCCTTTTGGGCTGCAGAAATTAGGCGTCTCATTCTTCTTCTAACCACCAACACACAACATTTCCGGAACTTGCTAAAACTCTCTATTATAGCAGGCGCCACTGTGCGTGAACCTCTCAGTCCCCCAAGGATCTCCGCATGGACGGAGGAACAGAGCACCGCATTTTCCTGGAGGGTTTTTGCAGGCGTGGTAGAGCGAGCCAGGAATGCCGCCGTGGACTGGTTCGATGGAACACTACGGAAGTAACACGAACACCTCTTTCGCGACGTTGACGGCGTGAGAAGGCACCGCTGGAGACGCTGTCATCGATACAGATCATGTCTTCACCTGAATGCAGGCGTTAGCACCCTGCAGGGGTTCGAGACAACAGCCGCCTTCTCCGAGGTCTTTGACTCCCCCCCACCCACTTGTCTTTCGCACCACGGTTACACCGTGGTCGAGTCCCACCACACCGGAGTCCCAACAGTGCCCATAGCGCGGACTACAATGCACCGCACTATCGGCGAATCAAATGACACTACCGGAATTCACCATGGCGAGCTAACGACGTAGCTGGCTTTGCGCCGCACACCACCCCCCCCCCTCCACGTGCGCACGCCTATGCTTCTTTGTATAGTGTCACCGCTCATAAACGACTTTCAGGAGGATGCCCCCCTGCCCGTGTGACATCGTTGGCATGCTCAAGCAAGAAACACATTTCAGTTCTGTCTGAAGGTGCATAATGGCACGCATGTTGTTTAGCTCGCTTTCAAAAAGGCGGGGGGTTAGCCGGCTTCGCGCCAAACAGACGGCAAGTGATGGGTGCATGTCGCCGCGAACAGCCAAGGCCGCCGCAGCGGCCTCAAAAATTTCGCGTGCCGAAAAATTCCTGTCGAGAAGGTCCTGGGGAAAGGGGGTGGGGTCGGTGGCTTTAGGGGGGGGGGCGATCGCCCAGTCACCAACCCCCCTTGGATCCGCCACTGTGTCCTGCCACTTCACGCGAAAAGCTGCTTTGGTTTACGTGTAACCAACCAACCACCACCTGCGCCACGAGTTTGTGCTAGCTGGCACGATTCGTGCAAGCGCTTTCTCCTAGCAGACCTTTTCAACGGAAAGATGGGACAGACTTGCACGGGACTACAAAGGCTGGCGGCCTTGATTCGACAGCGCATATTTGGGGGTCACGCACATAGGCGTGCGCAGGGTTCCCCTTCAGAAGGGGGGGGGGGGCGAAGGTTCGCCGCAGCTCCCCCCTCCCTATTATGTATGTATGAGGCTGGCCTCGGAGGTAGACGCAGGCATTGAAGGTAGCGGGGGGGGGTGATACAGGCTTTGGGGGGGGAGCGATCGCCCCTACCGCCCCCCACCCCCCTGGATCCGCCACTGCTGGCAGGTGCTTTGAATGAGACTCAGGCACGACTATTTTAACGTCAACACAGCTGTTTCTGGCAATTTAGGGTTACATTGCAGAGACTGTGGACGCGTCTCACGCTTTCAAAATACGATAGTGCTTAGCCGGTCATCCGACAAGATGACCAGATTAATAATAGAAGTTGTACACGTAGGAAAACAAGATGGCGTATGTGTAAGCATGGAGTCACTAGCGCTGAACGAAGAAGAAAAGCAGTTTTTTACGTGTATAGATATATAAAATAGCGGTAGTAACGAACGGATGAAAAGTGCACGGGGTTGTGGAACAGTCCTTTATTTTAGTGTGTATAATATATATTTCGTGCGATGTTGCAAATAAAATGACTTGCGAGTCAGCACCGACGTGTGTGCCTCTTTGCGTCCCTGTCTTGCGCTGTTTTTTGTTACAATGCTTCAAAACCAACTAGCCCACCGACAAGCATCAACAAAACACCTTGGTGTTCGCAATAAAAATATGCATGATGCCTTATTAGTTTAGCAGAGCGATGAATTGGGCTAGGTGGTGGTGGTTCATGATTTCTTATTGCGCTGCGGATGACGAGGACGAGACTGGGACTGCAGGACAGGTGGTTCGCAACCTTATTAGAAAGCTTTAAGTCATAGCTAAACATATGCAAAGTTTAAAGATTTTTTAAACAAAAGAAATACGGTTTCTTTTTTTTCAAAACCTGCACCACCTTTTCGCCGACGAAGTGCAAACTACATGAATATGCGGGACGCAGCACTCGCAACTGCAATATTCATGCCAAGCTCGGTGACCTGGGATGCAGACGGCAAACCTAATTGCCACCATCTTGAACGCGGTCATAAAGAAAATGACCTTATGATGGGCGCTTCGTTGCCAACGGACGTACGCTACAAGCAATGTGGTTAAAGTGTAATGACTTGCAGATGAGCCATCCAGTCGTGAGAGATCTACATACAATTTTTTTTCAGACAATCTGGCATACCTTCGGCACCTAAATTATTTTTTGTTGCATGTTGAACAGGCCACCTATATGTTTTTCTGTTGTGCCTTTTGAAGTTGCTATGTACCCGCAAGGAAATATCAAATTTCGCAACATTATTCAATTTTACTCGTGCCAAAAGCACTCAAACTTTTTTTCGAGGTAAAAAAAAGTCATTATTTTTACAATCATATTACTTCATTTGCTTGAAGCAAACGCCAGTTTTTTTTAGTGCATCACATAAACGTACTTGGAAAAAAATTGCTGTTGGATGCCTTCTAACCCAGTCGGAGCAGACCTACAAAATCTCACAAATAGGCGGGTAAATTTTCGGCAACCGACATAAACGAGCAAAACGAGTGTTCAACGTCCACAAAAACGTTTTTATTTTTTTCAGCCAGATTTATGATAGTCCGAAAAACGATGGTTAATTTGCCGTGGAAGCGATGGAAGGATGGAAGAACTTTATCGAGGTCCACTAGGCAGGGGCTAGCTTGCTAACCCGAAACGGGCCTACCCAGTTTTATTATTTTGTTTAGAATGTTTTGCGGTGCAAAACGAATAAGTCTTGTAGTCTAGCTACGGTTTGGCACCGATCGAACGGGATTTCAACCTATTTCCTACGCAGTTTGACGAAAAACGATACATTAAGAATGTAAGCATATATTTCTATACCAAAATGCATACTTTGAGCATGTTTTAAATTTCTTTACTGCGCCATCTGTTCAAAAAAAATGAATCAGGGTAGCTTCATTGCGTGGACGAGCCAAGCTCGTCTTCGGTAGGGAAAGCGTTAATAGGGGTATGCTATTTCAAACAGCAGTGAGCTCTACACATGTTGCCCTATACGCTACACCACTTTGTACAGGTACCGAAATCCGACCGGCTGCACTGACTCAAGGACGTAACTCGAGTTCATCGTAACAAAACAGCGAGCAGCTGTAAACATCCACAATATCCTTTTTTTTTCCCATACGAAAGGATACTATTTATTCCATATAACGACAACAGATGAAGTCAACTACCTCATGCGAAAAAACAAAATTTACTGCGCTATCAAATCTGATGAATAAAAGTAAACTCAGCCGTATACGAAACTATAGCGTCACAGAAATAGAGGTAGCAGCAAAAAAGGCGGCAGCATTACAGCAGTTAAAAGAAAAATCTGTATTAGAAAGACCATAACTTTGCCATTAGAGATGAACAAGGCCGGAATGTTGACAACTTCTATAATATAGACAAGGTGGTTGATGGCCTGGACTCAGAACCATGCACCTAAAATGTTAATCTTCCTGCGCCAAGAGAAAGCAATATCGATCATGACACCGGAGTCCCAAAGAGTAACTATCAATGTGGTTAGAAACGCCTTTCAAAAAATATCTTGCGGTGAAGCGGCGGGAGTAGCCGACAGCATAATCGGTCTTATTAAAGATGGCGGAGACTTAATATGTTAAAGCTTGTTTCGGTACACACATTACGTCTTAAGAATGGGAATTTGCAAGCAGAGTTAGAAAAACGTCAGCATTTTACTAATACAAAAAGGTAGGCCTGAAAGACTTGAAGTACTACATACCGATCAGCCTTCTTTCAGCATTAAAAAAATATTAACGGAGATTATTTCCAGCAGGATAAGAGCCACACTTGATTTAACTCAACCTAGCTGGTTTCCGGAAAGGGTATTCTACTACGGATAACCTTCATGAGAATTATCAAAAGACTGAGCGAACTGCCCTGTACAAAAAAGCCGTCTATAAGGCTTTCACAGATTATGTAGTCGCATTCGACCCGGTAGAGATAATAGGGGTTCTAGAGGCGTTGCACTGACAAAGACCACCTTGAAATATATGTGCATAATGTAAACAATATATGCACAAATGCTACAAGCCTCCCTGCTACTCCACAATAAAGGCAGGAAATTCCTGATCGAGAAGGGGCTCCGCCAGGGAGATTCAACCTTTCCACTGCTATTCACTGGTTGTCTAGAAGGAGTGTTAAAATAACTTGGTTGGAAAGAAACAGGAACTAAGACTAACGGAGAATATCTCAGCAAATTGCGGGTTGGAAGCGACACCGCAGTCTTTAGCAATGACGGAGACGAATTACAAAAAAAATTGTTGGAGTATTATACAGAGAAGACCTCAAAGTAGGGTTGAAGATCAATACGCAGAAGACAAAGATATGCTAAGTTGTCTGGCGAAATAACTCGAAGTGGGGATAGAGAACCGGCCCCCGAAAAATAAAGACGGGCACGCGCGCTTAAGACAGGCACTCTCAACGACTGATAGAGGAGGAGGAGGAGGAATGAAAGAAATGAAAGACAGGGAGGTCAACCAGACGCGCGTCCGGTTTGCTACCCTGTACTGGGGGGAAGGGACGAAGGGAGTAAAAGAAAGAAAGAGAGGAGAGGGAAGAGAGCACCATCAGGACACCTGTGCGCCTGTCCATTGCACGCCTACAAGCGGTCGCTTAAGCCGGTCGATTTTAAAAAACATAGCAATGCTCGCGTCGCTTTGCTGGCCTGCGACGCGTGGAGCCACGATCCGAGTATCTTCTCTTCGGAAAAAGGTCTATCGTCTAGCTTGTTTAGCGTAGCGCGTAGAACGTTGCGTTCGCTCACAAAACTATCACAAGAACACAGTAGATGTTCTATTGTTTCTTCACTATCACACGAGTCACATCTGGAGGTATCTGCCATTCCTATGCGAAAAGAGTACGCCTTCGTGAAAGCTACTCCTAACCACAGGCGGCACAGTAAAGTTGCATCCCGGCGGGAGAGGTCCGATTGAACTTGAAGCTTCCTCGATGGGTCCAATTTATGTAAGCGGCGGTTCCCGACACTGGAGTCGCTCTGCCAAGTTTGCGACATTGTGTCAGCGAACGAGCGAAGGCCCCTTGCAGCATCCGTTCTCGACAGGGGGTATTGGGGTTGTCTGGGCGTTTTCGTGGGCGGACCGGGCAGCATCATCAGCGAGGTCGTTACCAACAATGCCACAATGTCCCGGCAACCATTGGAACACCACGTCATGTCCCTTCGATAAAACTTGGTGAAGGATTTCCCTGATTTCATTGACTAGCTGCTCGTGCACCCTTCGTCGTAACGCTGATTGCAAACTCTGAAGCGCAGCCTTAGAGTCGCAGAAGACAGCCCATTTTTGAGGCTGGGCTTCCGCGATATAAAGGATAGCCGCACGTAAGGCGGCAAGCTCCGCTGCTGTTGATGTCGTCCTGTGAGACACTTTGAACTTTATAGTCACTTGGCACGCCGGGATAACAACAGCACCTCTGGAGCTGTCAGCCGAGACCGATCCATCGGTGTAAATGTGGGTCCTTTGGCCATATTTCTCGTTGAGTAGCGACAATGTCGCCTCGTAGGACCACTGTAGAATGACGGCTCTTGTTGGTAATTCCCGGAATAGTGAGGCGTACCTGTGGTTGTTGTAGGCACCACGGAGGCGACAGTGGTCTTGCTGCTGGAGTGAAGCCCGACGGAAGGCATTCTCTGTGAGTAGAAATGATCTTTGAAAACATGGCTTGTGGTCTCTGAAGTGGCAACGCAGCAATATGGTGACCGGGAACTCGGCATAGGTGTCTAATGTGGGCTCTTATATTGTCAGTGGTGACGTATGTTGGAATCAGATGCTCTCTTGCGATCATAATTGTCCCGTGAGTTGAAGTGCAGCGTGGCAATCCTAAGCACGTGCGTAGTGCCTGTCCTTGCAGACTTTCGAGGGTGCGGATGTTAGTCTTGCACGTATTTGCCAGCAACGGCAAGCTGTAGCGTAAAAATCCCAGAAACAGCGCTCTGTATAGCTGCATCATTGAACTTATCGATGCGCCCCAAGTTTTCCCGCAGAGGAATCGCATTATGTGAACGATGGAAGTCAGTCTTCTCTTCAGGTAAGTGCAGTGGGCGCTCCACGATAGGTCCCTGTCAATAATCACACCAAGAAAGCGATGGTTCTTCTGGTATGCAACACTTTGACCATTGATGTAAACAGGGTATGGTGTCATGGCCCTGCGAGTAAACGCGACCAATGCGCATTTCTCTGTAGAGACAGAAAGACCTTGTTTGCGGAGATATGAGCACGTCAGGGTGGCAGCCTGCTGGATTCTTGCACGTACTTGCAGACGGGTTACAGCCGAAGACCACAAGCAAATATCGTCAGCATATATGGAAATGTGAACAGTACTTGGCAAAACTTCACGAAGGCCTACCATCACAAGATTGAACAAAGTGGGGCTCAATACCGCACCCTGAGGGACGCCACGGGAGGTATAGTAATTGGCAGTGGGACCATCTTCTGTCTGTACAAAAAAGGACCTTCTCGTCAAATAATCGTGGATCCACTGGTACATTCGGCCGCCAATTCCGACAGCCTCCAACGACTCAAGGATGGCGTCATGTGTTACGTTATCGTATGCCCCTTTGACATCGAGAAATAGCGCCAGTGATATGCGCTTGAGGCACTTTTGTTGCTGGATAAATGTTGTGAGGTCGATTACGTTGTCAACTGATGACCTGCCTCGCCGAAAGCCCGTCATGCAGTCTGGGTACATATTGTAGCGCTCGAGATACCATTCTAGGCGTGTAAGTATCATTCTTTCCATGACCTTCCCTATGCAACTTGCCAGAGCAATAGGGCGAAAAGATGTCAAATCAAATGGCGATTTTCCTGGTTTGAGTAGTGGCACAAGCCGACTTATATTCCATTCCTGGGGAACGATGCCCGCATGCCATGAGTGGTTGTAATAACATAACAGCTTTCCTCTGGCCTCTTGTTGAAGGTTGGCTAAAGCGGCGTAGGTGATGCCATCGGGCCCTGGCGAAGATGATCGTCTGGAAGCCGCCAAAGATGCGTCAAGCTCTTCTATAGTGAAATCTTTGTCCATTTCAGGGATCCGGGGCTCAGGGAAAACACTCGTAACTGCGGAAGCGGACATGGTGCACACTCCAGCAATTCGCGCACAAAACTCATTCGCCACTTCAAGTTGGGTGCGGCCTAGATGTAGGGATAAAGCCATGAAAGGATGCCTTTGTTGGGGAGTCGAGCGCAGGCCACGAATAGTGCTCCAGATGCGTGGCAATGGCTTTCGAGGATCCAATGACTCGCAGAATGTTTTCCAGCGTTGCTCTTCAAGTTTGTCCAAACGGCGTTGGACTTTTTTCTGTGTGCGCCGTGCCAGTCTCAAATCACATATTGCCTTTGTGCGTCTGTATCTCCTTTCCGCCCTTCGGCGAAGCGCACACAGTTTCTCCAGTTCAACGTCAAAATCTGAACGCTTGCCGGTAAACGGGAGCAGGCAGGAAGCTTCACTCATTGCCACTTTGATGATATCCTCCAAGTTATGGCCAGAATCTTCTCGGCATGCATCTTCCATAAGTCGCTGGAATTTCAGCCAATCGATTCTTCGTATTGTCTTCCCAGAGGGGGAGTTAGCAAAACCTCTGATTCGCACATAAGTTGGAATATGGTCACTCCCGTGCGTTTCGATGTCTGAAAACCATTGGACTTGCGACCGGAAGCTTCTTGATACCAGAGTCAAATCGAGGCAGCTGCTGTACGTAAGACCCCGCAGGTATGTAGGACTGCCATCATTTAAGAAACATAGGTCGTGCTTGGAGGCGAATGACACGAGGTTTCTTCCTTTAGCGTTGATAGTCGAACTTCCCCAGATTAAGTGATGCGCGTTGAAGTCTCCAGTTATAACCCAAGGGCCACTAGTTGCTGTCAATATGTCTCGCAGTCTGTCCTGTTCAAATCGTCCAGAGGGCGATATGTAGACACCAATGAGTGTGAATGACACTTTCTCCTTTTTTACGCGTAAGCAGACGCGTAAGCAGTGTGGAAACTGTCCAACCACAAGCGTGCAGTTTTCTATTTCCTGGGAGTGGAGCAGGTGAGTGGACAACCGAGAATATATCTATCTACCTGTCTCTCTCTCTCTACACACACACACACACACACACGCGCGCGCACACACACACACACACACACACACACACACACACACACATATATATATATATATATATATATATATATATATATATATATATATATATATATATATATATATATATATATATATATATATATATATATCAACCGCCACAGTCACAGCGACAGCTGGAAGAGCGGCCTTTTTAAAGCTTTTTTAAACATTCTTGGGGCAACTACTACAAGCGCACTTGCATGGTACCCACTATGCCGTAAATCATCATAATTTTTGTGTAGTGGGGCAGCGTCTGCTATGCCATCATTCGTCATTCTTCGGAAAAGTGTGGTACCTGCTACACACTTGTAACGCATTATGTGCACTTCGTTGATGCTGCGGCTGACGACGATGAAGAATTATGCCTGAGGCTTTTGTAATGGGTTGCAGCATTGAACGACCCACTCGTTACGCAATTCGCATTATGTGACGCCTGGTCCTTACTTCACTTTTCTAAAACGCTTTACTCCACATTTTAACGCGATTCCTTACCCAACATGAAGCCTGCATAGGGTCAGTTTGCGCCGCAGTTTCAAGCAGTGGTTGAGCCCCTAGCTTACCTCAAGGAATTCTAATTGTTTCATTCCTAATATCTGTCTTGACATTGTTGACATGTCTTGACTGTCTTGACATTGCTGCAATGGTGTCTGTTATTGTAGGAAGTGTCCAGTATTGATACATGTGACGTGTTAAGAAACTGGTAATAAAGAAAAAAAAGGCGTAGCTCAGTGTTAGAGTGCTGGGATGCCACGCAGAGGACCCGGGTTCGATTCCCATTCTGATATAGGGTTTTTTTTATTTGTTTAGTTTTTTTTTATTTCGTGCGATATTGGTTACGGACACCGGCGGAGAACTACGGCGCAAAAACGACCCTTGTGATCTCATAACAGCTTTCGCTGTAATATATATATATATATATATATATATATAGGGAGCAGACAGGGGACGTTACCCTACGACAGTTTTTCGACATTTCGTGTAGGAAAGCCTCAGTGGGGCGAGGTCCTGCTGCGGTACGAACATACAGACGACTACTGTCGCGGTTCAGTCCAGCATACATCGACTGCATTCGACACATGATTCGCACGTAGCCTGAGTTTCGAGCGCACCACGGCTTTTTAATGAACATGAGAACGTCGGAGCAAGAATTAACCCCGCAGATGCGCGCGTGGTTCGCTGCAAGCACTCACCCTTCGCACTGTAAATCCATATGCAGGGTGCCCCAGCTATCTTTAGCCAGCGTTAAAAAATATGCCGACGCACTCTATGACGATGCGATGAAATGCATGTTGCTTACTATCGTCTGCAATAAAAAGTCCCATCATTTTTCGTTTTCCGCTTAATTGGCTAATTAAGGCATTCTTAATCAACTAACTTTTTAAGCAACAAAGCTAGCCAAGAAATTACAAGGGGAAAAGTTGTAGATCGGTTCCCAAAACATTCGTTTAGACAGTTTCTAACTTTATATCTGTTAATTTGTAGAGTTTTTCTGTTTATGGTGATGCCCGCAAAATACTAAAAAAATACCATGTGATATGCGCGCTTGCCCGCCTAGGCGAGCCATGATTGCAGTGCTTCTTAACGATGTGCGCACACACGATACGCTTCTCTAGCGACACTTCATGACAGCGATAAGCAGACGCAGTGGTTGTCGCTTGTGTTGCCGCTAGGAAAACGCGCGTCGCCGCACAGCCACCACCCTTGTCGCCGCCCTGCCGAGGCAGAACACCCGGCCACATATTGTGGTCTTTCTCGCACGGAACGTTTGGGAGCGCTGCAACACGGCTCGCAAGCGAACATGTCACGTGGTATTTTTATTTTTTTTTTTTGTATTTTGCGGGCATCTCCAATAAGCAGAAAAGCGCTAATAACTAACAGATATGAAGTTAGAAACAGCGAAATTGGACGTTTTGCCAGCCTGTCTACAATTTTCCCCATAGAATTTTTCGCTAGCTTTGGCGCTTGAAACGTTACGTAATTAAAAATGCCTAATTAGGCAATTAAGAAGAATACAAAAACAGTGGGAGACGTGCTCCCGACGACAGTATGCAACACACATTTGGTAGCATCGTCATGGAGTGTGCCGGCATATTGACGCAAGGTACATTTAAAGTACGCGCGCCAGCCGTTTGCTACGCCCTCCATGTTGTCTGCGGCGTGCGTGCGAAACAGAGTGGAGCACGCCTGTAGAGCACGCCAGGGTCAACGCTGACAACTTAGACGCGTGCGAACTGCGCGGAAGAAGAGAAGACGACGAGGTGCCGAACTCTGAAGAAGAGCAGGTGTTCGTGCAGTGGACACATAGACATATTTTTCTCTGTCTTGTTTGTTTACAGGGCACAAGTTCGCCCATTTTAAGTTATTTAATTAAAGTGTTCTTCTTGAACTGTGCGTGACAATATCTTTCAACACTGGCTGAATATATCGGGGGCACCGTGTATATCCCCCGCCGAAATTTTTTTCTACTCCACGTTTTTTCCGCGGACACGATCCTTGATTGCCTAGCCATGCACATAGGTGTGCGCAGCCGCAGGGTTCCTCTTCAGGGGGGGGGGGAGGAATGTTCATCGCAGCCCCCCCCCCCCTCTCTATTACGTCAATGTATGGGGCTGGCTTTGCGCCCCCCACCCCCTAGTTGCAGCGCCCCCCTTCCCTATTATGTCAATGTATGTGGCTGACTTTGCGCTCCCCCCTCTTAGGTGACTAGTGGGAGCACCCCCCCCCCCCCGTCCCCCCCCGTGCGCATGGCTATGCCTAGACATATGCAGCTTCGCTGTAAAAACTAACTAATGACTAATTAGAGGAACTACGAGTTTAGCTCGGAAAAAATGTAGCATATTGTCACGCGCGTTTTGTATTATACTTGTGCTGTATTCGGTTTACGCCCACAAAGACTGTAAGCAATGCTCAGCGCAAACCGCGCCTCACCTTTCTAGAAGCTTCGCGTTTATTGTAGATCGTTGTGTTAAGATTGCGCGCAAGACGCGAACACGCGAGCTTATTCCAGAGCTTTCGCGACAACCAGCGATAAGACTGGAATATTCGATGACACGCGTATAAATGCCGACGCGCGTCACCACTTGTCAGTTTATCGACGGCCGACGCTGTGTTCGCCGCTATCAGTGCAGTGTGTATTCCTGTAATCTGACTTTCTGTTTACCGGCCACAAATTCGGCCTAATAAACAGTTTTATTTTGGACCCACCGACATCTGCCTTCGTCGACGTCACGACCACGTGACAATATTACACGGGACGTCCAATTGCGATATTTTTTCCTCAATACCGGATAATTTGATGCCTCCTGTACTAACAATTTCCTGCGATGTAGCCACGATTCTACTGATATGAATCGGCAACGCATAGGCTCTTTCCAGCATAGATGATTTCGAAGGGGCACTGACATTGAGCATATAAATTTTGACTCACCACTGGAATTATTTCAAATGCTCTGGTTTTTTATTTTATTTTAATCTATCCGGCTTCCTTTGCTGCATAATACCATTGCCCCCGCATACGTATGTGCGAACGTACGGTTAAAAACAGAGTCTAAGGGTAAATATAGGCTGGTGAAAACTGCCAACACAGAAAATGGAGGCCTGTGTATTGCTAAAAACAAAAGGAAAACTGCAGCTAAATATTTTCTGGCAATGCACGCCAAAGAATACCGGATATCCGATGAGCGCATTTCAGTCAACGAATGCAAAAAAAGAAAAAAAAAACATTACTAGCTATTGGTGCTGGCGTACAACGTAGGGTTTTGTACTCAAATGGTGTCAATGGTATTGACAAGGCTACGTTGTCAACAGGTTGTGCGAAACCTTGAACTGTTTTAGGCTGCATTTAAAAGCTGCTACACCGTTGCAGAGAGGCGATGCTCGCGCCAATTTCATACGACGCAATGACAATCGTAGCGAGATTTTTCAAAGCAACGCACCTCGCTGCTGCGTTATGCTTGATTACAGACTCTGTGAATGTGCTTGGAGCTCCCATCGCTGAAGCGATTCATGAAAGTAAGGACTTGTTGCAAATACTATGAACCTAGTACTCATTTTCTCTCAGAAAGTATGTTTTTCATATTCTATATTAAGGCTAATCTCACCCGCTCTTTTGTTTTGCTGCTGTAATTTCGTATATTTAAATAACCTTTCGGGTCTCTAGCCTGCCGGTCGTTCTGTGTACTATAGTTAATACGGAGTTTGAGAACTTTAGTATGCCCAGATATGTTCCCGATCTATTCCCTATTACTTGCCAGCTGTACTGCAAAAGCAAGATCTAATTATGAAATCCTGAAGATACTAAGAATGATGCACTTTCATTATGTGTGTGCTTTAAAACAGCATTGGTTGTAAATATTCGTATTTCTGTCCATTCAACGACTTTGACAGATTGCGTTTCTAGCCGTCGACTGCCATATTTACTTTGACATTCTATACGCCTGCATTAGGAAAGGGGTCCATAGCGAACCAAATATCTATACCTGCAATGAATAGCACTGATGTCAGACCTCAAGTACAACTGGCCTATACCAATGTCTGCGCTTTCTGCACGCCATTATCATCCAGAACATATGTGCGATTTGGTTGCTCAGTTGTGATCGTGTTATTTATTTGTATCGTTGAATTCCCACCACTCACATGGTTACACTGAACTAGCTCACTCTACGATGGTGATTGAAACGCCGCTCAAGGAGCCCGAAGCCGCTATGCCGCACCAGATTGGGATCTAGTTTTTTCTAGTATGGCTCCATAGCCGCTACAGCCTCGTGTCTTCGACCTGAAAAAAAGAAAAAAAGAGCATCGCGTGACATCATGCGTCACGAGACAGAGAGAATGCTTTGGTGCTCATCCGGGTTGGACGCCATTGCCGCGCCCCTTGGGCATCTTGCCTTCTTCCAAAATACAACAGCAAAGACGACACGGCCCCGTCGGCCACCGTCACGTCGTTCCTTTAAATGATACTTAAGCTATGTAATGAGAAAAAAGATCAGTGGCATTGATCAGTGGTTGAACTCTTACGTAGGCTGACTAGCGTAAAAAGGGCGGACACCTGGTGGCGACGCGCAACATCGCCACCAAAAAAGCGGCTACTTCATTTCATTTCATTATATTGTACCCTCAAGACCGAAGTATTAACGAGGGGAGCGGGTAACGATACATACAAAAGTAAGCAAAAACGCAGCGAAAGTGGCTAGTTAACACACACACAATAAAAAAACGGATTGGTTAATTGAGCCCGGGAGTGATGATGTCTATAATAGCCGAACGAAAGTGAGTTGTCCTTGGTAGCAACAACCACGCCGGGAAGGTGGTTCTATTCATTAGAGGTCCTGGGAATAAATGATTCGTGAGAGCTTCTAGTATGGCAGTGCATTATTCCAACCTTATGGATATGATCAATGCCAGATGAAATGTAAGAAGGGTATAATATAACGTTATCACGCAGACAGGAATTTTGAAAGTATCAGTCATAGAATAAGGTAGGGTGAAAACACTTAACATGAGGATGAAAGGGGAGGAAGTATTGAGGAGTTTTTCATGGAAGTTATGCTTAATTTTCGGCTATAATTGCTATAAATGAAACGCCCGGCATTATTTTTTATTAGTTCAAGCGATTGAATATACGTTGCGGAGTGCGGGTCCCAGATGTATGATGCGTACTCTATTTTACTCCTAATAAGTGCTTTATATCCGAATAATTTCAATGAGGAAGAAGTGGAAGAGAAGTTTCGCCGAATATAACCTAGCATGCGGTTAGTATTGCTGATTAGCTTATCGATGTGTAATGACCAGGAAAGTGTCTTGGTTATGTCAATGACAATGATCGCAGAATATTCTATGCTGCAAAGCGACACAGCATGGCATTTTAACAAGTGTCTTCGATTGTTAAGTCCTGTGAAGCTGGATCGAGTGCCTGGCTCTAGGCGACTAGAGGCGCATCATCGATACGGATGCATAGACAGTAAACCAACAACGTCACGTGGCGTTTTACTCTATGCCAGTGGTTATCAAGCATGGATGTTTCGGGTACACCTTGTGGGCCGGTGGAAATGATGAGGGACCCCTTGCAGTGAAAATTAAGGGGGTGATAAAGAATTCGGCAGATCTCACGTACCATGGGAATCGATGTCAGGCGAAGCACGCGCTAGGAAGGAAACCGTCGTGCAGATTTTTATTGAGCAAAACGTTACGAAATGACGCAAAAATATGTACAAATGATGTACGCACAGGCATATGTTGAAAAGTCCCATACGTTTTATACTACCAGTTCTTTACTCTTGCGTAATGATGCCAACAGCCCCGTGTATATTACCAACACCAGAAGCGATAAAGTTATATGTGGCGCTCGTGCTTACGAGGATCGTAGCCCCGGATCACGCTACGCAGACCAACTTCAGTGGATGGCCCTTAACTACAATTGACGTGAACCAGAGGTGACTCCTATATCATATCGGTACAAATGTAATGTTTATGAAATTAGATAGCCTGTGCTGCAGTCGCAGTTGAAGTTTCACCAACACTGCGCCTGCATAGGGTCTTTGTCCAAAGCAGTTCCGAACCCTGGACGTGGCTCTGTGGTAGAATACTTAATAGTCACACAGAATGCTTGGATTTGATTTCTGACCCTGATATTTATTCTCTGTCACTCTAAATATTTTCACGCGTAGCAAGCGTGAGTTGGGGCGATTTTTTGCACGTTTGGTCTAAGCGTGATGTGCTGTCACGCTGAAAAATCACGCTTCCTAAGCGTGATTCGCGGGTTGAATAACGCTTGCCAAGCGTGAGTGGAGGCGATTTTTTGCACGCTTGTTCTAAGCGTGGTGCACTTTCACGCTAAGCAAACCACGCTTGCTAGCCATGACTGGCGACCTTTCTCAAGCTTAAAAAAGGTGTAAGAGAGGAGTTTTACTTACTTAATGCGGCATTCTCCTGCTCCTTCAGATGCCTTTCCGGCCGTTAGAAATCATCTAAAATGAAAGCTGGAAGAAGATATTTATTGTGCTGTATGGGCTTGGCGCCGGCTTGGACGGTATATATACTGATGCTTGGCATTAATTAGCTAATTGCGAAAATCAACTCTCACTTTCATCTTGCACATGTCCAAACTATAGAATCCTACACTGCGACAGCCTGAAATGAGCTTGCTAGCCGGAATATAATTACGGAATACGGTTTACAGTACAGGCAGTAAGCAAGAAATAAGAAACAATCTTTCATTAATTCACTGGCTACCCTTTCCATGTTGTACCCGACGGCACATGTTGGGTGTCTGCACACAGCTCAAGATCGGCAGTGCGCTCTGTATTTACGGTGCAGCTAGCAAGCTCATGTTGTGCTGTCGCAGTGGAATGTTCTATAGTGAACACATGTGAGGGATGAAAACTGAAACTTGATTTTTGTAATTAGCTATTTTATGCTGGGCAACCAGTACATTTACCCTCCAAGCAGGCGCCAACCAATAACAAATAAAACACTCCAAAGATTATCTTCTTTCAGCTTCATTTTTAAACACTTTCTGGCGGTCAGAAACACATCTTATAGAGCAGGAGAATCCCGCATCAAGTAAATAAAAATCCTCTCTTACACCTTAACTAAGCGTTACGAAGGCCTCCAGTCACTGATCGAAAAGCCTTACATTGCGATCGGGGCGTTAGATCTTCGTTGTGGACCGTTCAAAAATGAGTAGAGTTGGCAGAATGAAAGCGTTATGGATTGTTCCTGAAACTTCGCTAGTCACAAATCCAAACGCCATGGAAGCCAGTGCAGGACAAACTTTCATAGAGCATCTTGCACAAGTGCATCTGGCGAATCCTACAATTAAGCCGCTTATCTGCATTCTTTCGGCGCGATTGTTTATATACACGGTCATTAAGAAAATTAAGGGAGGGATTTAGTGCGCGGTGCTCCGAAGCTTGAGAGTTTAAATCAAAGATGAAGAGTTAAATAGAACGAAACATTTATAAGAATCTTAAACTTGAGTGAAACTTTTTATTTTCACTTACTTACAAGAACGCTTCTCTCTATAGAAGAGTAATCCAAGAAAATAACACACACAGGAACTATAAAATAGGCACAAGATGAACTTTTGATGTCGCTTTGAGCGGCATGTGCTCTGTACTTAACTGAAACGAAGTGTAGTTTAGTAAACAAATCCTTCACCATTTTCTCCGCCCATGGAATTTCTTCGGTACCGCACAGTTCACGACTGCTTGAACGAAGCCAAGCTACTGCCAAAAGCAGCCGGATACGTAAGGTCCTTTACGTAGTACACACGCAAACAAAGCACCAATGCTTTTTTCCAGCGACGTGTCTGGCTCCAGCTTCAGGATTTCGCTGGGCTCTTTGCCGCATGCCAGCTCCTTCCCGTCACCCCACACAATGCACGGCCAACAATGTCTACGGATGAAACCTGGCAAAGATAAAAAAAAGAGAAATTAAATTGGTACCTGATGGAATGGACAGTTGTAAAATTTCACTTCGTACAGAACTACAAATTCATGAAAATGATTTTGTCGGCAAAGCTCACATTGCGATTGCGGCATTAAGTCTCCTCATACCCGGCTCAAAACTGAGTAGTGTTAGAAGAATAAAGATGATTTGAATCGTCTCTGAAACTTAGCTCTTACAAAATATTTCACTCACCTCTGAAATTAGGGCCATTTTCGCGAGCCTTGGCCGCAAGTACACGTCGACCTATCTGTACGATGGGTCCGCTAAGGATGCCAGTGTTGCCACTGCAGGTAGAATTTTCCTTAGGCGTCTGACATTCTCCTCGACCGTGCTTGAAAATCTCAATTTACTTTCGAAGGCAAGCTGAAAGAGAAAACGTGGAATTAAACTTCACGAACACAGAATACAGCGCACAATCAGCAAAACTTCGTGGCTTTTTGTTGGTTTAGTTATACGGGCATTGGGGTCCAGCAAGAACAGTACAAACGAGTTTTGAAGTCGTACAGTCAAGTATAAGGTGTACACCGGCGATCTATTTCAGCATGAATAAAAAAAAATTGTATTAAAGAAAAGTTGACGACATTCCAGAAAAACAAAAACGTGGTTCCTATCGCAAGCACGGTCGCCCACAGAATCTCAATTAAGAAATTTGTGGTATTTAGATGCACATATCGACAGAACAGGCACTCAGCGCGGTAAAAATAAAAAAAAGAACCGTCAAACGGGGGATCATAGTGACGGCATTTCGCTGTACCAATAAAGCATTCACTGCTAATTTCAGAAACAGCATTCAAAAGATGAGCTATTAACTACACAACTAAGTACCGTACAAAGCACTTCCTTTTTGTATTCCCGACGATTTCGTGCTTTTACAGTGAACGTTGAACATCCGAAGTGACTATTTTAACCCGTTTGCTGTGCTTGAGTCCCTTAGAAAAAAACAGCCTTCCTGTAATTCCGTATAAGTTTGCTATAAGATCACGACATGACCACAACAGAGCTCCATCCTTGCTGCCAGGGCTGGGCAGTATCGAAGATACATGTATCTCAGATACTATCTTAGATACTCGTTGGGTACCTTGTATCTGTATCGCGATACATCTCGCAAAACGAGTATCTGTATCTGTATTTCCGATACATTCAGTAATGTATCGGGTATCTTAAGATACAAGATACTGCTTTAGAAACGCCACCTTGTGACACAACAAACGTTGGCTGAACTCTGCTTCTCACGCTGCCACTGCTGCCACTAAGCCACCTCAATAAAGGTGATGACAGTTGCATTCCTTTATCTTTCCACCAGAGTGTTCCAGTGAGCATTGGAAATAAGGTCTATATGCGTCTCTATTGGTGGAACAGAGTCACGTGATGGTGCTTGAGCCATCTCGACAAAAACAGGCGCGCGAACGTCTACGTGCAGCCCACCTTTTGTTTCTCGATGTTTTCTTTCCTTTTAGCTGTGTCGGTGCTATGAACCTTGTTTGTAGCCATGGTACTCAGCTCCTAGTCCCATGCGTGTGGTGTCTTTCGCTCAAATTCAGAAGTGGCTATACTGTTGTTATCGAAGTTCGTCTTGCGTGGTCCTTCGTTGCAAAGTCTCAAGAATGCAAGAATGGGGTTGCTTTGCGTCTTGCTGCTTTCACGCAGAGATTTGACAGATCTTGGATGTAAGCTTGACTTGCACACTATCAGATTGACTTATATGCAAATAAGATTCTAACAACCGTCGCACCACCGGTGTCGATGCTAAATACAATAGAACAAACATTAACGTAAGAGATGATATTTGGCGTACTGTATCACTGTTCTTCGTGCTCATTTATGCAACAAGTTTTAGATGCGAAGCATCTTACGCTCGGGGCTAGGTCCGTCCCTCCCGCGTCCCACGTCCCCCAGGTTGACCCCATTCCTTGATCTTGCTTGCATGTATTTGGAAGGGGCTTAGTCCGTCCCTCCTGCCCGCGTCCCACATCACCACAGCGCATGCGCGTCCCTTCCCCCTCTGTCTCCTACGCTCACCCCCTTTCTCTCCTCTAGGAATCCTCTACTCTACGAAGCGGCCCCCGCGTCCCACACTCCCCACAGCACGTGCGCGTCCCCTCCCCTATCCTCTCCTACGCTGACCCCCTTTCTCTACTCTAGGAATCATCTACTCTACGGAGCGGCGCCCGCGTCCCACATCCCCACAGCGCATGCGCGGCCTCTCCCCCCTCTCTCCTCTAGGAATCCTCTACTCTACGGAGCGGCTCCCGCGTCCCACACCCCCACAGCGCATGCACGTCCCCTCACCCTCTCTCCCTCCTACGGTCCCCCCCCGTCCTTTCCTCAAGGAATCCTCTACGGAGCGGCGCGCACGACAGGTGGTGTGACAGCTGCATACTCCGCTGGGGCCGCCACGGTAGTTCCGCGGTATGAAAATGACGGAGCGCGCGCGCCTCATTCTTCTCTCCTGTGCAGCGCCGCGATGAGCGCCCGGACCGCTGCCGTGAAATGAGAGCGGCGACGTTCCTCCCGCTCAAGCTAATTATCTCCCCGCTGCTTCGCATCCACACATGGTTCCCTTTAGCGGGAGATGGGGAATTTTTTTTAATGATAGCTTGATTGTAGCACAAGTGCTCTCCTTGCTGTCTTCCATTTGCATCCCACAGATTATTTAGGTCTCTCTTTAGTTTTTTTTCCCGTTTGTTAACTGTAATATGTATTTTGTAACATCCTCCTCTTTTCCTTTTTTTCTAGTCCTTCTTTTATTTATTCTTATTTTAATTGTCGGTGTCATTGCTACTATTGACATATCTACATTCCATGTGAGTTTACTATTCAGGCGATGTTGAGGGTAAAGGTAAAATAATCTAATAATAATAATAATAATAATAATAATAATAATAATAATATCTGGGGTTTAACGTCCCAAAACCACCATATGATTATGAGAGACGCCGTAGTGGAGGGCTCCGGAAATTTCGACCATCTGGTGTTCTTTAACGTGCACTGACATCGCACAGTACACGGGCCTCTACCATGTAAAATAATCTGAGCGTGCCTAGTACTTACAGGAAAAAAAATTCTGCTCACTGTTTGATAAAACTGCGAAATTGAGTTTACGTTATAATAATGGTAATTATAATGACAAATCTTAAAGACGTTGCGAAGGGGATTTGTGAAACATAATACCAAGTACTCCCGTTTTTCTCATGGGCGTCCCCAGGAGCCCTTTAATGGTAGTTTCCGTGGGCACTCAGTTTTCTATTGTCTGACATTAACACCTAAGTTGACGATACATCATGCTCTCCATTCGTAGCTTTTAGGGGTGTCGCCTGTATCGTGTTTATAAAGGGTGTCACCTAAATGGAACCAAATATTTGGGTAGAACTGCCTAACCTCAGCTTAATAAAACCAAAGATGGGGTTTACCGCCATGTCACTCTCATTAGAGTATTTTTATATTGCACTTAAGTTCTTAACTAACACGAATGATTTAACAATTCTGCTATACACTTTAGGGTACTGTGCGTTTCGTTACGTTTTAGAGGGCATTCAAAAACGACATATCTGAATTGTTTTTTTCTTCTTTTTTTTTTGTGTGTGGGAAGATACATGCTACGTAGGGATTTTTTCGGCGTTTAAAGAAAGCCGGAGAAACATGACCACATTGCTGCTCTCCAATTCTGTTGTGCTGCAGTGCTCTCAGACGTGCTTCGCGCGAAACAACCGGCAAGTGGACCACGACGAAATGAGCGGCCGCGGCTTAGGCATCGGCTCCACAGAGCTTCAACATTTCTGACCGCCACACACGGCAAAGAAACACCATCGTCCCTGCGAAGCGACAGGCTGACGGTCCGCGCGCCGGTTATTTCGCTCGAAGCACGTTTAAGAGCGCTGCAGTATGATAGCGCATGAGCGCAGTCACGTGGTTTTATTTGATATTTCTCGTGCTTGCTTTGAAAGACAGAAAATATTCACTCCGCAGCATGCACGTAGTCAAAAAATAATTGCTTTGGTCGTTCTTAAATGCGCTCTACGAGGTGACGAAGTGCACTGTGCTCAAAAGTAAATATTAAAAATGTCTTATAATTGACCATAGTTAACCAACGTACAAAGCGCAATGTAAAAATACCATAACGAGCGTCACATGACGGTAAGCCATATGCCATTTATTTCATTGAGTCGCAGTTAAACGCTTGCTTTTTTAAATAATTGGTTGTACTTATGTGAACCACCCTGTATACCTATCCACTGTCACTTTTTATTGAGGAAATACCTTGCTATTTGACTTAGGTATATTCGCTTTCCTGTTTTTAGGTCCCTGTAAAGTCTTTTCTTTTGTGTGTGTGTGTGTGTAACAAAAAAAGCAGGTAAGCAAGCTAGAAGTTGCAATAGTGTGAATAGCAGTGATATCCTGCGACGATTTTTCCCGCGTGCAGTACATCTGGGAAACTTCAGGGTGGCACAAGTTCTCTCGGAGTCGATATGGTAAAAGACTACACGTTAGTGAATATGTACCTAACGAACACTTTACGCAAGTTGATAGGTAGGATATGAAAAATTCCTGCAGTTTTATGTCCTCAATGAACTGTGATCGCACTCGGTAGTTCTCGTCTTCACATGCTGATTCACACAAAGAAATATCGCCACCAGCGTTATTGCTCCTCTAAGACTGTCGGGTGATTCAGTACTACGAAAGCGGTAATACGCTTTACGGACAAGGCAAGATTCTGCGCCGCTATTTGTGCCGTCTTGTGGAGGCTTCTTGCAGTTAGACGGCAATCCGCTTGCTGATCGCGAAGTAAAGCAGCGACACCCATAAATTACAAAAGTGTCAAGTAAAAACTACTGATACCACAGCTTATGAAGAACTGTCAGGTAAACAAATGCCAATAACTTGTTTCAGAATGAAACTAATATACATTGAGCAAGAAAGATATAACTTTCGGGACTGAAACAAATATTTCATTAAAATAAACAAAGTTGGTCGCAGTTAAGACATTCTGAAGCAAACACATCTGTACATAGGCATTTGCAGCGTCATTATATACATCTATAATAGCAAATTTACAAATGTATCGAAGTATCTTAAGATACAATTGGGAAGTATCGTATCGGATACATTCATTCCGGAAGTATCTTGTATCTGTATCTCCAATACTTCTTGCCCGAGTATCTTGTATCGTATCGCGATACAATTTCAAAGTATCTTTGCCCAGCCCTGCTTGCTGCCGCGACAGCTAATATTACCGCCCGCAGAAGCACTGGCTCAACGTACTGCGCCGTACGGTAAAGTATTGATGCTTCCTCACGGTAAAGCAAGTAATAACTGCACACAACTGAGACTTCGCCCAGCAGCCTGAAGTTCCTGAAGGCAACGCAATTGTATCTTACCATATAATGTTAGATTGCGACATAAATATCTCGTCTGTACCCAGAACGATCTCTTGGCAATAGCGGCTTTCATATAATAGTTATAGACTCATGTGTTGCGCACGCAGATACAACAAGTGAACTTCAGTCGAGATGTGCAGCACAAACACACAATTTTATTGTGGCCTTAAAGCGGTTGTGTTTTACAGGATGTAGCACAATTTTAACGCTTCGTAATGTACGCATCGACTGTGTGAATTTACAGTGTACAATATATTTTTCGCCATTTTCGAGGCGCTTTGCGGAGCACGGAGGAAGCAGGCGCTGTTCACCCACCGCACGAGGCGCCAGCCGGCCCCTTCACTGGCGTTGCGACTCCTCGCTCGAAAACGGCCACCGCCGCGAACCGCAACGCAGCCGTGAAATTTGGCTGATTTGGCGCCGACTAGCCAAACTAGCCAAAGCTTTCGAGCGCCAGACGGGGAGACCGTTGGAAACCCGGCGGCGAAGGAGAAACGGCTCACAGCCACGGCAACGAGAGCAACTCTCCTTCCTTCTTTTTGTCATCGTTCCCCGTCGATCACACGACGCGAGTGAAACAGAAGCTACAGTACTCTTCGACTGAAAAGCGACATCACTTTCTTTACTACAAAGACTTCCATCAGCAATTACTCAAGGTAACCATGTCATGTCGCTAAGAATCCGGCATCTAAAGATAATGCTGGATCTGATGTAAGCATTCGAGTCAAAATACGTCGCTATGACAGGAAATCGAGAGGTTAGAAACGGAAGTACGTGAATTACTTAGCCCTAAGTTGTCGCGTTTCAATCCGTGAGTATTGTACGCAGAGAACTTGGCTTGACATTAATATGGAGTTAGGAGATCAAAGAAGGTCAACTGATTACGCCAAGAACGTTCACTGTTCGGAAAATAGATGCAAAATATATAATGAGCCAAGACTTTTCGAATTAATTTGCTTACCCAGGTATTCCAAGCGGCCGTGAATGGCAGGCCAGTGCCCATAGTACGCAGTTGGCAGAGAGTGGCGCCGTGTCGCGCGAGGATTCCGGGCAGTCGCATTCGGTGTTCTTGCATCTACCGCGCTGCACACCACGCAGGTCAATCAATGTCAAGTTATTCATGAAGCTGTTCCTCCTTCACCACTTTTCTCAACCACACAAAGCGAGCCCACCGCACAGTACACTCGAAGGCCAAGCAGACACCTGGCAGAGACGACGCACAATGTACCTGCTGAGTCAATGGCTCCAACAGCTCTAACCCCGTTTCCCGCCAAAAGTATATACTGAAGCGAGCGCCACCTTTCAAAGCGCTCGCGTTGAAAACAAAAATAAATGAAAGGAGGCACAAGTCACAGCAGCCAATCAGAAGCGCGTAGCGGCGACGTCGCACGGCTGCCTTGGCGATTGTATCAGGATATATATACGCGTGACGACGAGAAGTGCGATCGGCGGCGCGGACTTTTGCTCAGCGTGAGTTTTCCGGTTCCCACGCATAGAATCCCCCATCGCGCGTAAAATAAAGCAAATGCACGTTTCCTCGACCGGCGTCACGCTTGGCGGAGAAAAACCACGCATATTTTGAGCAAATGGTGCTCAAAACGTATTTTACGATGCCGAGGAGCGCGTTTCACGCTTACTACGCGTGAAAGGTTTTAGAGTGTGCATTCGTCTGGTCAAGGCTGCCGATGTCAGTTTTTCTTAAATGTCTGTTCTAGCCGTTCCTGGGGAGATATAAACTGTCAGTCACCTGTGGCGCAGAACCGCATACCGCGGCCCGTGGTACACGGGTATGGGCCACGTGTCTGGAGGAAAGAGTTTGATGACGTACGCGACGGAATGTTCACGTTATTCATGTCATGAGCAGCAAAATATATATGTCAAACACGCTTACTCGCCCATTATAATATTGGTTTACGCGAAGTTAAGGAGGCGATCACAAGAGCACCCAGACGTAGGCGGATAGATAGATAGATAGATAGATAGATAGATAGATAGATAGATAGATAGATAGATAGATAGATAGATAGATAGATAGATAGATAGATAGATAGATAGATAGATAGATAGATAGATAGATAGATAGATAGATAGATAGATAGAAACGCTAAAAGTGCCTGCAGGTCACTAAGAAATGCTTCGCATTTAATAACAGAACATGCAGCGTGAAGTAGGTGTCTTTTACTTCCCCTTGCAAAGAATGGTCAAACTAAAGCGCCACGCCAATTCAATTTCAACAGCTGGTCAATAATTTGTGCGGTCTGCAGATGCACTCAACCTGTTTCAAGCTATGTTCGCTCTCCAAATATTCAAGCCCAGAAAAAGTATGCTCGCGTGCTATGTCGTAGAGAACTGCATCACACGCTTTACAGCCAACTTATGAAGGAACATAAGTGAGCTCCGCCGCAGTGCAGAAGTGTTGTGCAGTGAGCGTACCAAAAAATTGGCTATGGTTTAACTCAGTTATGTCTTGGTGTGCGTAGCGAGAAGTACGGCTAATCTTATTGTTTAGCTGTTCTCTGTACGGTTACGCTTCTCGAGGTGTGCGGCTCGTTCTTCCTCCGTCTCTTCGGCTCCCTGCATCCTCTTGGTATCGTTCCGATGACGAAGCCTGGTTTCTTTCAGTCTCTCCGACTCACCGAGCCGCCCCTTCTATATATACGATGCAACGCCGGCTCCTCCTCTGTTGTTGCAATGCGGTTTCACCGGATCCTCCTCTGACGTCATGCCACATGGCGCGGCGAGCGGCGCTGCCACCTGCGGCGGTTGCTAGGCAACGGCTAAGCTCGCGGTGTGGCCACCGGCCACAGCGAAACGGCGACAATACGGCCAATGTAGCTCTCGCTACAAAATTAGAAGGGGTTGCGACCACGGGACATAGTATGGCTACAAAAGACGCGTTTTTTTTTTCTTTTCGACGATTGCTTTCGCGGATCCCGTGAAATGGCTTCGTGAAACTCCTGGCATCCGTGGATCCCCGTCTGAGAACCACTGATCTAATGAAACATCGACCAGTGTCTCTGAGGCGCCTTTAGCAGATACTGTTGGACCACTTCAGCAGATTGATTCGACTCGCTGGTTTCCACCTTTGCTTTCACATTCTACCCCTGCATTAGGAAAGAGGTGGATATCGGCCCATGTGTTTCTCACTGGAGTCAGTCACTCCTCAGGTATATACGGCCTACGCCAGCGTCCATGCGTTTCCTTTTTTAATGAATTTGAACGTCCGCAACATATCTGCAAGTTGCCTGCTCAGTTTTAACCACGCTATTCATTGGCATTGGCAGATTTGTATTAGGGACAGGCCATGTCTCCCTATGAATAATTGAAACGATGGGAGCGCGATATTATTTTATTCCGATCATGTCTGGGCAAGATCATTTGTGTCAGGGATACCACTAAGAGCAACTGCGGGAACGCAGAAGATAAGCAAAGACTTATTAGGTTAGCTTCTGTGCGTTCAGAGATCACTGCTCCTGTTCTAATAGTTGTTCATGTCTTTCTCTTTTTTTAACACTAATGTGTGTTGTGCCGGGGCTGACCAAAAATTGTCTAACGTACCTCCGGCGCACGGAAATACGTTAGTGAAGTGATCTTCTTTGATGTGGATGACCTGGGAGTCGAACACACTACGTCCCTGACCACGACTAAAGGTGCCATACGCTATAACGACTGCGCTAATGGCGCACGTGCATAAAGGCTCACAAACGCCCTTTCTATCTCCCACACATTCTTCCTCTCATGGCGCTGATGGTTTGCAAGGGTAGTATCGCCGTCTAGGAGCAGTGAAGTCAAGTTCAGCATCATGATACTAACGAGCGCCGACAGAGAGCGCTACGGTAGTGTCAGCGTAGAGTAGGCTGGCTGACTGATTTCCACTCACAGTCCATTGCAGTGCATTTGTCCCCCCGCCCCATCCCCACACCTTGCCACCGAGGCTATCGGTGCAACCCAGTGTACGCGGTTATTCGACTCTGTGACTGCGCAGCTATGCGCTCTGTCTTTCGCATCGCACCAGTGTGTGCCACCACGTCTAAAGCGTAAAGGAGCTTCTACATGCACCAACGGCGTCCTCAGCGGTCTACTGCGTTGAGCGTGATGGCATCGATGTTGGAGAGTGAACGTCGCGCAAGAAGTGCCTTTGGTTCAGGAAGAGACACGCCAACAGCAAGCGTTTGTTGGTAGATTGAACCGTGAACGCCCTCGCGCGTTCAAGGCTCAAGCTACCAACACTGTCCCTCGAGTTCCTGAAGCGCTTTGTGGTACTGTATGCATGAGCAGAGGTGTAGGTTACCGAACTACTCAAGGGCACGCACCTCGCCATTTCTCTCCTCATGTGATGCCGATTTCCATGAGCGCATATGCAGTTCCAGTGTTATGTGCTGGTTGACGCCATCTTTGCGCGGGATTCACCATATACTTTGTGCGGGTGTATGTTAATCACTTCAGCTACCGCAAAGGTTTAATCATTGTCACTGACGTCAGTCGTCCGGATGGAGATGTGTCACCAGGCATCAAAGTGGGTCATAGTTCGACAAAAAGACTGGCGCCCACTCAGGCTCACTTAAGAAATACATTTTACTCTGAGAGCTCACTCTGACTCAGTCTAACCAAAATTTTCCTCAATCGAGCTCACTCGGACCAGACTCCCTCAACATTTTCTCAACCGGACTCGCTCGGACTCAAGCTCACAAGCATAACACTAAGCCGGGGTCACGCAGACTCAATCTCACGGCTTCTCCTGAGTCTGTGTGAGCCTGAGTGAGTCGACTCATGAGTCGGTTAGCGTAAAACTAGCTTTTTCGATCATTTTCGATCATTCTGTCAATGCTCTGTAACGCCAATATCTCGTATAACCCCTCCACGATACGCCTTTTGATCTTTTACCTTACATATGCGAGTTGTTACTGGTTTCAGCACAGTATTTACATTTTTATGAAATACACGACTCACACGAGATACCTTTATCCAGAACTTCCCGTGAAAGATTTTGCGGGAGGAGGTCATGGCTACCCCCCCCCCCGGGCGCCTCTAATTCATAAATATTGAAGTGGCGCGTGAACGCCGGTGAGTTGAGGGAGCACTTGAGTATAAACGTATTCCAATATGATGCTGATGAGTAGATAGTACCATAGGTCGGCGAGAAAAGGCGGAGCTTGCTTAGATGCACTCAAGAAATATATTTTTCGTTTAGGACTCACTCCGATCACTCACCCATATTTTCCTGAACCGGACTCACTCGGACTCAGACTCACGAAACTTTTCCTCAACCCGACTCAGTCGGACTCGAACTCCCCAAAATACTACTCACCCGGATTCACTCACACAGACTGACGGAACCTTTTGGGTCCCAGCGATTCTGAGTGGATCGACCCATGAGTAAATTTGCCGACCTATGGATTGGGTGCATCCGCACGAAATGGTTCTAAAGCCCCCCAAACACCAATGGACACTGAGTAAGCTCTTAATGATCGATGTACAATAAACATTCAACTACCTCTGTGAAGGCACGTTTTACTTTGCCTACATTGGAGAGTTCAACCATGTTTTTTCCTTATGCACAACCAAATTGTCGAACTGTACTCTTGCAGGTGTTCTTGCGATGCAAGCTGGCTATTTCGAAGGAGACATCGTTGGGATGCCTGACGAATACATTGAAGGAGTGAGTTCCACTCGGTAACTTTTTTTATTGCGATAGCAATTATATGGACACTCTCGGCTGATTTTCGCCGTCGCCGTCTGTCGACGCCGTCATGTCCAGGATATGTATATGTATATATAAAAAAGGCATAAAGAAAAATAAATCAGTAGAAAGAAATTTCAAACCACCTGACCGAGGATTCGAACCAGCGACCCTTCGCTCCGCAGCCCGCTGCGCTTGCCAACACAGCCACACGCCATGCTTCTGCCAGCGATATAACGGCGAGCTATTCATATGCACCATTTGTCGCTCGCGGAACGCAGATCTCGGAACAGCTTGAGTGTGTTTTCTATCACGCAACGCTTTTACATTTTCTTTCAAATTCAAAACTGCCCTTGAGACACGCATGAAAATGTGGCTCCCTTCTGTACCACTCATGATGTAGAAGGAAAAAAAAAACACCGGGCACACTTGGCGTCAGACGCCACCGCGTAGCAGGAGACGCAGAGGGGGTACTTCCACGTGCCGCAGTTTAAAAGAAAAAGAAGTACCAAACAGCGTCCAAAAGTCTAACAGTATCATATAATTAATCCTTGGCCAATACCCCTGAGTGGATATGAGCCATGTCAGAGGCAACAACAACAGCGTCGGCTTTTGCATTGTGACACTGGCAGCGCGTTGCTCAAATAGAAACACGTAACAACTGCGACAGTTGCTAGTTCACGCTTGTCCTGTGCATACCTATGCGTCCTTTTTGAGTGTCCTTCTTTGTGCTGCGGCGGCGCGCTGCAAGTATCGAGCTTTGTCGTCCTTCGTGTGACAAACTAATTTCTCGCTATCGTAGTCATTGCTTCGCCCTAGTGGCGAAACTGTGACTTTTTTTTAGCGAGCGTTTCACCCAAATGACATGCACATAGAGAGAGCGGCTTCGACGACCAAACAAATCGCCATTGAAATTATGAACTGCTCAGTTAGCCAGTAACTTATCTTGGTAATCAAATTTTTGTCAATATGTAGATGACTACTACGTAGAATCAAAAAAAATCACAGCATATCCACGGAGTGAATGATGATGAGTGGGCGAAGCTCCGGAGGTTCATCGGTAAACCGTGAATCTTCCGTGAAATTCGCCCAGTACATCATCAAAGACGTGACAAACACTGTGTGTATATACACAAGAAATTTATATTTTATTCGTGAGCCCTGATTTCCCGTTTTGTTTTCGTTTCTTCGTTGGTCGTGGTTACCGTTTACATACGCCATGGCTTCCGTTCCCCCCTTCATTATAACGGATTTATGGTCGGTGAAATGGAGGGAGAGCGGTTCCTGGATGGGTCTTAGTGGAAAGTTTGCAAAGACGAGATCGATGCAGGTTCCTCGGATGGTGGTTGGTTGCATGTGGTCAAACGATATGCATGTGAGACCATATCGCAATGCCATGTGGTGTATGGCATCGCGATCGTCATCGTCATCAGCGTCATCGTTATGACGCATAGTGGGTACATTCCATGTGCTGTGCCGTGATGGCAGCGTCATCGTCATCGCACAGGGGGTGGCTACGACGACAACGACGCAGGACGCCGGACTAACCTATGCCCTAAGGAGCTTCGCCCATAAAATTCGGCGGATCCCACGTACCATGGGAACCGATGTTATGCGAAGCATGCGGAGGGAAGCTGACTGTGGTGTATTTTTTTCGTGGAGCGAAACATTACGAAATGACGCTAAGGATATGTACAAATGTTGTGCGCACACACACATGTTGAAGAGTCGCAACCAGTTGTTTGAAGTTGCATAACGATGCCAACAGGAACTTGGGTATTACCTACCCCAGAAGCGCTAAGCTGATACGTAACGCTTGTGCTTGCGAGTATGATAGCCCTGGCTAGTGCTAGGTACGACACCTTCAGTGGATGGCGCTTAAGTATACAATTGACGTTAACCCGACGTGACGCCTGCATCATAGGAGTACATTATGTAATGTTCTTAAAATTAGGTAACCAGCACTCAAAACACCATAGACGTTTCACCAACATTACGTCTGCATAGGGTCTTTTTCCGAAGCAGTTTCGAGACATGGCGTGGCTCTGTCGTAGCATACTTGATTGCCATGCAGAATGCTTGGGTTCGATTCCTCTGTGTCCCTGATGTTTATTCTTTGCATTCGTCGGGTCAACGCTGCCGATGCCGGTTTTCCTTAACGCTCCCGCATTTAAATTACGGATTTCTGTTCGCGCCGTTCCTGGGTAGATATAAACTGTCAATCCCCTGTGGCGCATACCCGCATACTGCGGCCCGTGGTGTACGGTTATGTGTCACACGTGTCTGGAGAACAGGGTTTGACGACGTACGCGAGTTTTATTTATTGCGATAGCAATTATATGGACACTCTCGGCTGGTACCTGCCGTCGCCGTTGCCGTCCCCGTCATGTCCCGTATATGTATATGTATCTATATATTTATAAAAGCCACAAAGAAAAATAATTCAGAAAAATGTTTCCGACGCGCGGCATCGAACGATAGACCTCTCGCTCCACAGCGCGCGGCGCTAACCACTGAGCCACGAAAGCGCACGTCCTTCAACGTTCAAACGGCGAGCTATTTATATACAGCGTGTTTTCAGCGTGCTTTCAGCATTACCAGCGAGATGGCGCAAAGGGCGCGCTCGGCGTGGCATCAGCTCGGCGCCCCGCTCGTCGCGACGCACGCGCTCATGCGCTCATCTCCTTCGCGTACTTTGCCCCGTGGGGGGCAGACGCCCGTGCGCGCTAATCTCGCGGTGGGGGAGAATTGTACGTCGTGGGCTTTCGCCGCAACGATTGCGTTGTAGTTACCGAGCGCGCGAAGGTCACTTCGCTCGCTGCAATGCCCCTGTTTGCGAAAAGAGCACGCTTTTCAAACACAGCGAAATAACAACTGTGGCACTTGTTAGTTCACGCTCGTCTGTACCTGTGAATACGTCTCGTGCGTCGTTTTTTTTTTTTTTTTTTTTGAGCAGCGCGTTAAGTGTCGAGCTGTGAACGTTGTTAGTTCGCTCTCGTCCTGTGCGTGTTGTTTTCGTGCGTCATGTCTGCGTGAGCAGTGCGCTGCACGTTTCGATCTGCTTGCCATTCGTCGCTTGACATTCTCATTTGTTCCTATCGCATTAACTGCTTCACCTTGTGGCGAAACTGTGACTTTTTTCATGTTAAGGCCCAACCGCGTGCACACGATTTTCGAGCGACAGCGACAAGCGTCAGCGAAGAGCGACATGATTTTCTGTCGCAGAGGCCCATCCGTCGCTGTCGCTTGTCGCGTGGCGCGTTTCTAGAAAACCTGAAAAGATCGCTTGTCGCCCTGAAGCATGGCGATTTATGTCAACATGGCAGCACCCCTGATCCTCGCTTAGGTTGCAATTTAATCTCGATGCTTGTTACCGCACATTCTTGAAGGACTGCAAGGTACATACTACCTTCTTTACAGCCAAATCTCACGCGGAGGGTGAGGCAGCGGCCGTATTTTGTCATTAATTTTGTTATCGACGGTTTGTTTTTATTTGTCGGTAGTAGCTTGCTGCAATGGTGGTAGCTTGCTGCAATGTCAAAGCGTCATGCAAAGTGCGTCGTAGCCGTCGTAGCGTACGCTTCTGGGCACCTTGTCGCGGTTAAACGAGAGATTGCGAAAAACGAAAGTCGCGAAACACTTTTATGGCTTCCTTATGCCACACAAGACAGCAATAAATTTGGCTTGTTGTCATCGGTCTACTTTTAAACTTCTTTTCGCAATTTATCGGTATGCACGCCATAGTTTTGAACCTAGGAACAATGGCACTTCGTCGCCAACATGTGGTTGCAGCCGTCGCGACGCGACAGCGCGACGGAGCTCATTTGTCGCTGTCGCTTGTCGCTCGAAAATCGCGTGCATGCGGTCAAGGCCTTATTTATGTCAGGACCCGCCAGACGTATTGGTCAAACCCTCTTACCCTCTTATACTAATTTTGGTCTACACCAAGTTAAAGACCCCGCAGGGGCGTCTGCGCGAGCAGGCGTTTGGTGTGTAGCGACACCACGGACCCGAGCTAACGGGGGGGGGGGGGGAGGGGGGGGTTTCGACCACCTCCCACGCCTAGCCGTGCGTGGCTGAGCCGTGTCCGGGGAAAAGGGGGATCCTGGGGGTTGAGCCAACGCCGGGTGATTGGACCTTTAAGGCCTCCCGGCAGAGGCAACACACCCCTTTGGCCCCGGCTTCACGTAGACGGCACCCCTGGGCTGACCCACCCAGGGGAAATCGGCAGTCGCCTTTTCCTATCTCTCTCTCCCTATATCTTCGTCTTTCTGTCTCACTTTTAATCTTTCCTGTCTTCTCCCTTCATTTTACTTCCACGTTTCTCGGCGGCAAGGGTTAACCTGGTGTAAGTATCCAACCTTGGGTAGATATATTAGGTTATAGCAGTGGCGTACTACCGGCGTTGTGCAGACTTGGTTACATGTTCTGCCACGTCCCCCCTGTTGGGCTCCGTGGTGGGTGGTAGGCGCCATTACCGAACAAACTAGTATTTTCTATGGGATCACGAAACCCCCTTTTCCACTGATCGCCCCCTTAAAAGGTGGCGCACTGATGCAAACGCACAACCGCTTTTGAAAAAACAAGACCACTTTCCTAAGTACCACGTCATTCATTGCGAGAACCCAGACAAAAAAGCCCGCAACATCTCTCCCTTCCTTGTGTCCAGGTGCTTCACCGAGACCATCGGGAATGGCTACAAGGCCACCAAGATGGCAAGTGGAGACCTCCTGGTGGAAGTTAAAGACAAGACACAGTTTGAGAAACTAACAAACATAGTAGCATTTGGGGACAAGCCCGTAACAATCTCTGCTCACCGAACGATGAACACCGTCAAAGGTGTTGTGTCAGACGATGACCTGATAGACCTAACTGATGATGAACTTTTGGCAGGCTGGAAGGATGAAAAGGTCGTGCACGTACAGCGTATCGTAATCAGGAGAGAAAGCAAAGAAATCCCCACAAAGCACATAATCGTGACCTTCGGGTGCTCCACACTTCCAGATGAAATAGCGACCGGCTACCTGAAACTGCCGGTGAGACCCTACATCCCTAATCCGCGGCGCTGCTTCAAGTGCCAAAGATTCGGGCACGCTTCTCAGAGTTGCCGCGGGCAGCTTACTTGTGCACGGTGTGGTGGGACGGGACACTCCACAGACGATGACTGCAAGGCCGAACCCCACTGCGCAAACTGCGATGGGGAACACGCGGCGTATTCCAGATCCTGCACAGCATGGAGAAAAGAAAAAGAGATTGTCACCGTAAAAGTCAAACACAACATTAGTTTCCGCGAAGCAAGGCTTCGTGTTTCTCCCCTACTATCCAAGAAAATCATTTGCCGAAGCGGTGCAACAGGGGGCTACACCACGATGGCACCAGGCGGCCGCCCAAGCTACGCACAGCGTGCTGGAGCGACCGTCGCTTGCCCCCCATGGCGGGAGCAGCCAAGGCTACCCTGCGCCCAGTCAACACGGCCCCACCGGAGGCATCGACATGCGCTGGCACGAGCCAGGGCAGCGGGCATACTGCGGGAGCCCCGTCGACGTCCGTTGTAGTCGGTTCGAAGGCTTCGTCTCCTGAGCCGAAGCTTAGAAAGCCCACGGATCGCTCGTCAGAGCGACTGTCCAACGCTTGCCCTGAAGCTATGGACGCAACCGAAAGTCAAACGGCGCAGGTAGCGCCGAAGGAGTGGCGAGTCTCTATCGACCGCTCCAAAAAGCACAAAACACCAATTACAGGGCCTCGAAAAGGCCCTGTAAAATAAACGAATTTCCTCTTCCATAACTTTTTAGGTTATGGTTCCTTTTTGTTCTCACTAATGACTTCACAGGCATGTCACCTCAAGGTTTTTATCGCTATTATCTCCTTTCTATCTGCTTTTATCCTCTGAATCTCCTTTTACAAAATGGCTTTTGTTCTCCACTGGAATTGTAGAGGACTCATTCATAACATAGGTGACATAAGCGATTTGCTAAGTAGCTTCTGTCCAATGGCCATGTGCTTACAGGAAACCAATCTGGGAGAAAAAATTGGCCGCGTATCTGCGTGCTTCGCTGCAAATGTCGTCGAAAGACGATAGTCTTGTGCCGACTGCACTGCATGAGCGGCATGAGTACCACAATTTAATAGCCGGGCTAGCCGCTGGGCTCGTTTTTCGGACGTTTTCCGGGCGCGCTTAGACGGACGCCGGCGTTTCTCCGCTGAAATTTGGTCGTCGGTCTTTTCTCTGCGTTCTCTGATCATGTCTTGTAGAGTGGGTCGTATTTCATCAAGCGGCCATATATGTTTTGCCTTGCCTGAGACAGCGCTCTTCTACGATGAATGAGCCGCATCTGGCTGGCATTGATAAAACAGAAGAGGACGCCATCTACAGCGCTACCGGGGAACATCGGCTTGTGTTGAACAATGCTGCTGCCAGGTGGCAGCACCACAGCCAGCCACAGCGTCGAAGTTAAATCACTGGGCGGAGACTTGTTTTGTACACAGCAGCGCCGCGTAATAAACACTAGGATCTTTATAATTACGTATCTATAGATTTTGTTTTAAAGGAACACTGTGAATAGTACTAAGGTATTGATGTTGTGCCTCAGGTATGCGTAATATTTGATTTTTAATTGCCCACGCTCACCCGTATGAACACATGCTTCTTGGTCATGATTGGAGGAAGGTAAGGCAGGGGGTTAAAGTTTGGCCAACTAGCTCAATCGTGTGACGTGCCGACAAACAGACAAACAGACAGACAGACGGACGGACGGACAGACAGACAGACAGACCAAAATTTCTCCGTTTAGGTATCCCAAGAAAGACTATCGTCTTTAAAACACAAGAACGTTCTTAAAGGTTTTACTGTAGTACGACGCGACCGTGTTCACGCTAGCCGGTTGTCTGGTGGTGTGGCTATCGTTGTTAAAAGCGGCATCGCAGCGAGAGAGATCACCGTCAACAGTCACATTGAGGCCGTGGCCGTCACCATTTTAGCTCATAAAACTGTCACCATATGTTCCCTGTATATTCCACCACATAAGCATTTTACCGCTAAGGATTTAGAACACATTTTGGACCAACTGCCTAAACCGTTTGTCATAGCTGGGTATTTTAACGCGCACGGAACGCTTTGGGGAAGCAGTACAACCGACATCAGAGGACAAATCCTTGAAGATTTTATCCTGAGCAATGACGTATGTCTTTTAAATACTGGTAGTGTCACCTATTGCTCCCCAAGCACAGGAGCTACGAGCTGCTTAGATCTAGCGCTGTGCTCACCGTCGCTCTTCTGTGACTTTAAGAGGAGCGTAATAGACAATGTTTACGGCAGTGACCACATGCCCGCTATCATAAAATTAACAGGAACCCTTCCTACTACTCCATCTCGGCCACCCCGTTGGAAACTACATCTGGCAGACTGGGCGCTGTTCCCTGAAAAAGCCGCCCTAGAAAAAGAGGTGCTTGATGGTTTAAGCATAGAATAAATCAACGAGACGATCACTGCCTGCATACTCGCGACAGCCGAACAAACTATACCACAATCATCCGGTGTTCTAAACAAAAAACTTAAACCCTGGTGGACAAAGGAGTGCACACAAGCTAATAAAATGCAAAACAAGGCCTGGGGAATTTTCCGTAGATATCCTACAGGAGAGAACTTCCTAGAATTTAAAAGGACAAGGGCAAAGGCAAGATTCATCCGCAGGCAGGCCGAAAAACTCTCGTGGAAAAAGTACATTTCATCAATTAACAGTACTGTGACATCTAAAAGAATGTGCGATCTGGTGCGCAAGTTTAACGGCAACTACAGTTCATATACCATCCCCATTCTCTCAACTCCTGGCATCCAGACAACCTTAGACGAACAGGCAGACCTACTAGCTCAGCACTTTTGTGCTGTTTCGAGCTCAACAAACTATTCGGCAGCCTTCCTAAAACATGAGCAGTCTACAGAAAAACAAAAGCTTCCCACTATAAGTTATCAGGACAGATCATACAATGCCCCCTTAACTATACAGGAAATCAACAGAGTGCTGTCTCAAGGTAAAAAAACACCGCCTGGCCCAGACCAAATACATTACCAAATGCTCGCCCATTTGTCCCAGGAAGCGGTGAAGACATTGCTGCAGTTCTTTAACGTTATCTGGGTAACCAGCAGAATGCCAACAGAGTTGAAAAAAGTCATTATAATTCCATTTCTGAAAGCCGGAAAAGACCCTACATTACCAACCAGCTACAGGCCCATAGCACTCACAAGTTGTATAGCGAAATCATACGAGAGCATCATTAATATTAGGCTAACATACATCCTCGAAACCTATAACTTGATAAATGTCCACCAGTGTGGTTATGAGAAAGGATGTTCGACTACTGATCACCTCGTTCGCCTTCAATACATAGTACAAGAAGCTTTCCTGTACAAACAGCACTGCTTAGCAGTATTTTTTTATCTTGAAAAGGCATATGATACAACGTGGAAGTTTGGTATCTTACGAGACCTGGCGGATCTAAAAATCCGTGGAAGGATGCTTAACTGCTTGTCCGACTTTTTATCAGACCGAACCTTTCGGGTTCGCCTAGGCTCAACACTTTCACGTCCATTTACTCAGGAAAACGGTGTACCTCAAGGCTGTATTTTAAGCACAACCCTCTTCGTCGTCAAAATGAACTCGGTGAACCAGGTCATACCACCCACGCTTACGCACTCAGTTTACGTGGATGATCTCCAAATAGCATGCCGGTCATCCAACATGGCGACGTGCGAACGGCAGACTCAAATTGCACTAAACAAGCTAACCCAATGGGCCAACAAAAACGGCTTTCGGTTCTCAGAGGAAAAGACTGTTGCCGTGGCGTTCTCTAAAAGGCGAGGCTTGCAGCCAGACCCCAAACTTAAACTAAACAAAACATCACTGCCAGTAAAACAGGAACAGAAGTTCTTGGGGGTCATATATGATAAGAAGCTCAACTTTCTCTCACACATTAATAATCTGAAGGTTAAAGCCAATAAGGCCCTCAATATTCTCAAAGTCTTGTCCCGGAAGCGTTGGGGTTCCGACCGTAAATGCCTTGTACAAATCTATCGCTCGTTGGTACGTAGTAAACTAGACTACGGTAGTATAATCTATGGTTCGGCAAGAGGCTCGTACCTTAAGCGCCTTGATCCTGTCCACAACAAAGGGCTACGCCTCGCAACAGGTGCCTACCGGACCTCGCCCATTCCCAGCTTGTACTCGGAAAGTAACGAACCGTCCCTCGAATACAGGAGAACGCAACTGATGTTAACATATGTCCTAAGAGTTCGTGCTTCACCAGACTATATATGCTACGACATTCTCACACGCTCTGACCAACGACTACACTACACGAATAAGCCGAATTCCATTAAGCCACTAATACTTAGATTTGAAGAAAAACTTCACACCCTAAATGTCCCTAACGAAGCACTCTCCATTGCAAGAAGGCCAGCCAGATTGGCTCCCTGGAGTGACTTCTCTAAATTTCTCGATTTTTCACTGACACATATAAAAAAAACAGCACACGCCACGCGAACATATACTGCAGGAATTCCGTGCGTTACAAGAAACGTACCGAACTTATGAGGAATTTTATACTGATGGCTTGAAGACGTCTACGTATGTGGGAAGCAGCGTGGTAGGAGAAAGATGTGAGCAACTAGTAAGACTTCCACATTTTGTCTCTGTCTACACCGCTGAGTGCTATGCCTTATGGATGGCAGTGAGAAACATTATAAACTCAAAACATAAAAAACAGTAATTTTTACCGACTCTCTAAGTGCACTTAGAGCCCTCAATTCGAAATCGCAATATGAGCCCTTTATAAGTGATATACTAAACAGCTTATCCCACCTAACCGAAGACCGCACCATACCCTTCTGTTGGGTCCCGAGTCATGTTGGGATCCCAGGTAATGAAAGGGCGGACCAACTGGCAGCAACGGCAAAAGAGCTGCGGGTTTACAAGAACAACGTACCTGCTAGGGATGCGATTAAAGCAGTTCGCCGGGCCATCACCTCTCATTGGCAGCATGAATGGGAATCGCAACATAACAACAAACTTCACCTAATTAAACCTGTCCTTGGAGAATGGAAGACGTGTTTTCATCAAGAACGCCTTATTGAAGTAGTTCTGTGCCGACTTCGAATAGGCCATACACACGTCACACACAACTATCTACTGGCAGATGTAGAACCACCGACCTGCCATATATGTCACGAGCAACTAACAGTAGTAAACATTTCAATAGCTTGTCCACATATGGAACCGTTAAGACAAAAAGCATTTTCATATGTCTATAACCTAAACATTCAATTTCATCCAATGTTACTCTTAGGTGATGACGCCTTAATACGCGTGGCTGATGTGATCAGCTTTTTAGACGAAGCAGAATTGCTAAATAAACTTTAATGACAAACTATGCTACTTCTATGAGATTACCAAAACTCAAACAAACCGAACTGTCGCACAGGCATCTCCGAGAGGCATTTGCTGCAGCAGAAATTTGAAATAAGGCACTTGCCTCCCGGCCCTTGGGTATAAGGACGCGGGCAGGGCAGTAGTGCTATGTAAACGCCTACACAGTTTCAACAAGATGATGACCTTGAGCACCAACCATATACATTGACCACCTTACGCTTCATGTTCATTATTTTAGAGTATATATATTTTACGCGTTTAGGCAGCTAGTATTCTTAGGCCTCTCTACAGCCACGTCACACTATTCATAATATCCCATCCATAGGCGGAGAGTTTTCATTTTGCCGGAGGGGGCGGGGCCCGGCTTCCTCTTCTTCTACATTGTTCTCCCTGTCGCTTCATATATCCGCGAAGAACTTCAACTGCAGGAACAGAGTCGATCATCTGGCGCCTCCGCCCAAGCGTCACCTTTCGACCTGCGCAACCTTGTCAAGCAGGAGCTGGCAGCCATGACGTCACCAACAGTACCTCTCGCTCCATCAGCATGCCCGCTACCAACATACGCTGATATGGCAGCCATGACGGCGCCGACAGCATCGGTTGCTCACACCACACGTTCGACGCCCACATACGCCGATATTGCCGCAATACCACCTGCTGCCGTAACGCCTGGGGCTACTGAAGTTGCCTATGGTCATTTGGCTTCTGTGGGAGGCAGAGTACCTGTTGCGCCCTCGTATCCTGGGTGGCGTTCATCCCGTCCCGTCTGTTTTTACTGCGGTATACGTGGACATATATCTCGTTATTGCCGTCGCCGCCACCAGGATGAACGACGAGGCTACGCTGACTTCGAGCGAGACCGGACCCGAAGACCCGATCCTTATTGCCCCGATTTCTACCCGTCCACGCAGCACCGGTCTCCGTCGCCTCCCGCGTCCCCGCATCAACGTCAGGACTCCCGTCCCTCTAGACGACGATCTCTTTCGCCCTACCGCCGCTCTGCCTCGCCGCTTCGCCCCATCTCCTGCCTTGCTGACCAACATCCGGAAAACTAAGGATTGCAGTTTGTGGAGGGAAAACTGCGTCCTGTCGATCTCCTAAATTACCTCCTGTTCGCCCAGCCAATATGTTGTCAGTGACTGTTGAAGGTGTTCCTGTTCAAGCTCTTGTTGACACCGGTGCCGCCACTTCTGTTTTGCGTAGTGACTTGTGCTCGCGGCTCCGTAAAGTCAGAACACCTTATGTGGGACCTGTGTTGCGCGGTGCAAATAACGTGCTGATTCAACCCGACGGACAGTGTACGGCTCGCGTTTCCATCGATGGCATACGTCACCACATCGAAATGATTGTATTACCCACATGCGTTCATGAACTTATTCTCGGTTGGGACTTTCTACATTCTGCTTCCGCTGTTATATCATTTAAAGAAGACGTCGTTCATATCTCGGATACAGCGGATGCACCCATTTCGGCATTGTCACCCTCGATCTCCAGCTTACTCGTCGTTGAAGATTGTGTCCTGCGTCCTGGTCACGAACACGTGGTAGCTGTCGCATCTACCCAAGTAGCCGATGGTGATGCACTAGTTTCGCCTTATTTTCGTTCCACTTCACGTGGAATTCTCGTCGCCTCTTGTCTCCTCCGGTTTTCCTGTGGCCGTGCTTTTCTGCCCGTTTGCAACACAACTGCAGAATCGATGCTGTTGCCCAAGGGGATGACTGTGGCGACGATAGACGCCTCTCCATTGACCTCCATCGCAGCACTTTGCCCGTCTTCGTCACCAGTACCGACTTCAGGTTCGAATTCTTCCTCATTTCGAGCAGTCATCGGTTCAGACTTAACGTCTGCACAGTCCGAAGCTCTATTGACACTTTTAGCTAAGCACAAAGCTTGCTTCGATAGCTGTGCCACAACCCTGAGTCAGACTTCCGTGGCTGTACACCGCATTGAAACCGATGGTTCTGGTGTGATACGCCGTCGGCCATATCGGGTATCGCAGTCGGAAAGAAAAGTCATTGAAAAAGAAGTTGGCGACATGCTATCACGAAATATAATACGGCCCTCTTCCAGTTCTTGGTCGTCTCCGGTCGTTTCAGTGAGGAAAAAGGATGGCTCTGTTCGTTTCTGCGTTGACTACCGAGCGCTGAATAAGATCACACGTAAGGACGTATATCCTATGCCTCGAATTGATGACGCTTTAGACACACTCCAAGGGGCGAAATATTTTTCGAGCCTTGACCTACGATCAGGCTACTGGCAAATCCCCATGAACGAGGCTGACAAAGAAAAAACCGCCTTTGCTACGCCGGACGGGCTTTATGAATTTAATGTAATGCCTTTTGGCCTGTGCAACGCTCCAGCAACATTTGAGCGGATGATTGATACTGTTCTTCGTGGCCTAAAATGGAAGGCCTGCCTCTGTTACTTAGATGATATCGTTGTTTTTTCATCTACCTTTACTCAACATCTTCAACGATTAGACGAGGTACTTCAGTGCCTTTCCAAGGCTGGCCTTCAGATAAATACGAAAAAGTGCACATTCGCCAGCAAAAGTATCAAAGTGCTCGGTCACGTCGTTTCGAAAGACGGCATCCAACCAGACCCTGACAAGATCACAGCTGTACTACAGTTCCCTCGACCATCCAACCAAAAAGACGTTGCGCAGCTTTCTTGGTCTCGCGTCCTACTTTCGTCGCTTTATACGCAACTTTGCTACCATAGCGGCTCCCCCTAAATCAGTTACTAGTCGCTGGTGCTTCTTTCGCATGGTCCAACGACTGCGAGTTCGCGTTTGAAACTCTGAAAGGACGCCTGACTTCCGGACCAGTGCTCCGCCACTTCGACGAGAGAGCACCCACTATACTGCACACTGACGCAAGCGCACAAGGCATTGGGGCCGTCCTTCTGCAGCGTGATGCCTCCTCTAAAGAGCAGGTTGTGGCATACGCTAGCCGGACTCTGTCGACAGCTGAGCGCAACTACGCGATCACGGAACAAGAGTGCCTGGCTATCGTCTGGTCGATACAGAAATTCCGCCCGTACCTCTACGGTCGGCATTTTACCATCGTCACCGACCATCACGCACTGTGTTGGCTGTCATCAATGAAGAATATGTCAGGACGTCTAGGGCGCTGGATACTGCGCTTGCAAGAGTACGACTTTACCATCACCTACAAGTCTGGAAAATGTCATCATGATGCCGACGCACTATCCCGATGCCCGCTTTCGATCTCTCTTGAGAGTACGTCCTCCACATCGCCTTCGAACGGCTCCGACGTCCAGCCTGCCTCACAACACCTTTTGCTCGCTGCACTGGACCAAATTCAACTATCTTCGCCCTCCGATTTCCGCTCACTTCAGCGGGCAGACTCTTACTGTCGGACTTTCATTGATCGCCTTCGCGGTGTCACTAAACCACCCAACAGCCGCTTGCGACGCCAGCTTCGGCATTTTCGCCTCGATGACGGTGTGCTTCATCGATTTATTTACCATCCCACGGGTAACAAGTGGGTGCCAGTCCTCCCCCGCTGCCTTCGTCTTCGAGTTTTGGAAGCATTCCACGATGACATTGCTGCCGGTCATCTAGGCTTCCGCAAGACCTACGACCGCATCAAGACCCGCTGCTTCTGGCCGGGCTTGTCCACAACGGTAGCCAAATACGTGGGCTCGTGCGCGTCGTGTCAGCACCGTAAGCGATCGACATCCCCGCCGGCTGGTTTCCTGCAGCCTCTTCCTTGTCCGACCGCACCTTTTGAATTTGTCGGAATTGACTTGTATGGACCCTTGCCGTTGACGTCTTCTGGTCACCGCTGGATCGTCACTGCAGTCGACCATTTGACAAGATACGCCGAGACGGCGCCTCTTCGTTCTGCTACCGCTACAGAAATCGCCGACTTTTTCTTGCAGTCCATCGTCTTGCGCCACGGAGCTCCTCGCGTTCTTCTGAGTGACCGTGGCAAAGCCTTCATTTCCGAGGTCCTCGAGGAAGTCCTGCGGGCGTGCAATAAGACGCACAAAACCACTTCTACATACCACCCGCAGACGAACGGCCTTACTGAGCGCTTCCACCGAACGCTCTCTGACATGATCTCCATGTACTTACGTCCTGACCACAAAAACTGGCATAACATTTTACCATTTGTCACCTTTGCCTACAATACTGCGATACAACGATCTACTGGCTACAGCCCTTTTTTCCTCGTGTATGGACGATCTGCTTCCTCCATCTTCGACACGGCATTCTTCTTTGCTCCTGCTCCGTGCAGTACTTCTCTGCCAGAAGACTTTGCAGCTCGAGTCGCGCATTGCCGTGAAATTGCTCTTAAAAACACCGAAGCTACTCAAGAGGACAGAAAACGTCGCTGCGATAGCAAACGACGCAACGTTGCCTTTAATCCCGGCGATAAGGTCTTACTATGGACCCCGGTGCGAGCGTCAGGGCTTTGCGAGAAATTCCTTCACCGGTACGTTGGCCCCTACACTGTTCTACGACAAACTTCCCCAGTGAACTATCTCGTCAGCCCGCTTCAGTCTGTCACAGACCGCCGTCGTTGCAACACGGAAATCGTTCACGTGTCGCGCATGAAGCCTTTTTGCTACTCGTTCAGACGATCTCTGAGTGGCGGCCAGGTTGGCCGCTTCGAAGAGGTGGGAAATTAGTGTAAGCACATTTCAAGTACTTCATCGTTCTCACTTGTACATATCATCATCATCCCGACTCTTCCCTCTTGGTGTTCTGAGCCGAGGCAGACACTGCCAAATAAACGGTGCTGCTGACCTTGTCTGGTGAGGTCTTCCTGCGTCTTCCAATATATATATCTATATATATATATATATATATATATATATATATATATATATATATATATATATTGACGTCAGGGAATGACGAAGGCAGGCCTTCCTGCCAAAACGTTGGATGAAATAAACATTTTTCGCACGTTAGTCCGTTGTTTTTCAACGCATACAAAGCACTGCATCTGCTGAAACACTTTTCGATATATATATATATATATATATATATATATATATATATATATCCAGAAAGAGACCGTGTCCGCCTCCTAAATTACAGAATATAATTAAAGACTTTAATACCACCTTATTCTCTTTGGCGCCTACACCGCGATATCAGTATGAATATCTCTTGTGAGGACTCCCGATTCATTTTTCAACTTACACACAGACATCGATCCTCCTCGCAACGCTTGGCCCAAAGCGCAAAATGCCGTATAGGCTGCTACTCGGTGACTGCATCACATAAAATCGATTCCCACAATGAGCGGGACCCGCCTATTTTCTTTATTGACATGCATTACTTTGTCAAAACATGCACCAGACATAAAACAGTGGCCTAATGCTGGTACAGGAAGCTTTAATCTTCAATTGGTGATGGCCAAAAATAATTCTCAGGTGGTAGAAAATACAATTTTCTACCACTATAGTACACTAAGAGGTCGCCTCAGTTGTCTGTTAACACAACATATTCTGCACATACAAATCTCTCTGCGGGGAGTTATTAACTGAGTATTTCACTTGTCACTGGTCCATGATCGGAATTTTAAAAGCCTGAAATGAAAAAAGCGGGTATAAACAACCCCCTGTGAAATAAATAGCTGCCAGACAGGAGGCCAAACGCTCGTTGTGAATGGACGGGGACCTAAGCCAAGCTCTTAAAAAATATCCCGGGCAGTCGCCGGGGGGGGCTCAGCCCCCCATGAAGCCGTCCGGGGGGGCCCGAGCCCCCGAGCCCCCCCGTACTCTCCGCCTATGATCCCATCTGTCATCGCCGAGCACTCATCTCATAGTCATTGTCATAGTATAGTTCACTGTAGGTTTTCCCACCATGTGTCTGGCGCAGTATAGCCTTAGTTGCTCTTGCGCCACAAAACCCTACTTAACTAACCAAGTTAAAGAGGCGATCACATGAGTGCCCAGGCGCAGGCGGCTAGATAGATAGATAGATATATATATATAGATAGATAAATAGATAGATAGATAGATAGATAGATAGATAGATAGATAGATAGATAGATAGATAGATAGATAGATAGATAGATAGATAGATAGATAGATAGATAGATAGATAGATAGATAGAAACGCTCAAAGTTCCTGCAGTTCGCTAAGAAATGCTTCGCGTTCAAAAGTAACGCCTACTGAGGAAAAATGATCTCAGTTCACACAAAAAAACTTATAGTGGCTACTAAACTCTCCCAGTTACCGGCATACATTACCGCCTGACAAACATCGTATTAAGGCAGTATACGTGGGGTGCTCCATAAGGAGGGCGAGAAAGTCAACAAGACATTAGCTAAATATCTGTTGTTCGTCTTGTATTGAGATTCGTGTTCTACTTCATCTTAACCAACAAGCTTGGTAATCACACATATGCACTAACACTGCAAACATTTTTTTTTACTTGCCAGTTAGAAGTGCCATGGTGGATATACACTTCATTTGCATATGAAAGAAACGCTATCTCTTCTACCCCACTGAAGGCCTGAGCATTTGGCGATATGTAAGATTTAGTGCAGTAATCATTCGTATAGATGGGTGTACCTTCTGTTTATTTGCGCGGTCTAACATATGTATCTACGTTGACACGCGCGCTTCTTTCTGTATTTTCATGTGACCGGTTTATTAAACGTGTCACCACGGCTCAGCGCAGGTCACGCTGGAACGTCTGGCGACATTTCCCATTGTTTTAGACTTTTCCGATTAAGTAGTGCGGTGACGCGCGTACTCGAATTTATTCTGAAACTAACGCGGGCCCTAACCACAACACTGGAAGCTTCGGTCCTGCATGTATAAACACACTACCACGCGTTTCCGGTATACTGGGGGGCTTTAAGTTCAATTATGAGTATCTCAAATAATGTGCGACATTTTGGAGTTCAAAAAAAAATTAGGATTGCATGGGGCCCCACCCATCGAGCTCCTGAACCCCATCTCTTTCCCCTAATAAAAGTTATTCTTCTTTTGCATCATTTTGTAATGGAAAAGTTGTGATGACCTGCAATTCTATATCAAGAACTGTTCTGTCGTAAAACACCTACTTGCCTCGCGGAAGAGCATGGGTTCGATTCGCACGCGAGACTATTTATTTATTTATTTATTTGCATCTATCCTTCATTTGGCTCACGGACAACGCTGATAATTCGCTCACAACCAAGGACACCGCTGCCGACACCAGCATTTCTGTGAAAGGAGCTCTTTAACGCTATCGTGTTAATACAAATTGCGCTCAGTAAGACTTAAGCTCATACATGAAGAATATTTTCCACAGAGAAACTGCCAATTATTCGAGGCAAGCATTACATATCGCGTAGTAGAGAAAGAAAGTGAAAGGCAAAGAAAAGGCAGCGAGGTTAATGAGGTTGAACCTTACTAGATTCCCTACACGGGGGGATGGGTGCGAAGCGAAGAGAAAAAGGAAGAAGGAACGAGATAACAAGCGATAATCGGGCAGATATTGCCGCGTTAGGCGCACGTAGTAACTTCTGTTACTACAAGAACTCCTACGTTCTAACAACTAATTTAACCAGCAGAAACGCAATCCGTAAAACTATCGTCAATAATATCTTTCAAACTGCAGATACTGCCGTGAATGATTTGGGCATGCCAAAATAATTTGCTTTCAATGACTTCGCGCTTACACCTGCCGGGATAATACTGGAAGCATTGTCTCCGAATAACTTTTACTCTTACCACGAAACCGGAGCAAAGTGACATTTTTACCTTGCGAAGACACCACAAGCAAGCTTGCAATAGTAAATTTACAGGAAGTGAAATTTACCGCTGAAATTTTGAGCGCTGCGTACTACCCGGAAATCACTTATGTCTACGTGTTCGCAAACGCACGTTTTATCCTGTTTATGTGTGGCTGAGCAGCGTGAAAAATTGATACGCGAAGAGATAGGTCGTTTTGAACATCCAAACATTTCAACGATTTGTTGAGTAGGCCGAATGAATACCGTAACATTAATTCAATTTTTTATTTATGGGCGACGTCCTTTAAAGGCGTTGAAGACAGTGTGCGCAGCACCGCTGTGATACGTTGGTATACAAAAAAAAATTATGGATGAATCAAGTAATAATTCCCGCATGCCGCACAACATAACTGCTTCGAACAGTGGAGTATTTTCCGCCACAGGTTCTTTTTTGTGTGCGTATTCATGCGGTGAGGTGAGGCTTTTAATGTGCGGGTCGTCTACATTACCGACATGTATACGCCGACAGGCTAGCGAATGCTTCATGGATACTTATTGTCGCCAGGACTGCGCAGAGATGCTCGAAAAAGTATTCCGGAACACAGATATCGAAATACATGCGTTAGAGGTCTAAAATACAGATACTGAGATATATTTGCCTTTGGCGAAAAGGGATAATTTGGAGATGCTTTTGCAATAAGCAAAAAATGAATTTCGGAATGCAGATACAGCAATACAGACACTGAAATAACTTGTTTTTTTTTTATATCGGGAATGCTCATTCTCAGCAAAGACGTTTGTTAAACGCAGCATAATTTTGTAGATAAAGTTGCTGCTCACTGAAGCTTGCAGTTTATTTATTGATTTATTACAGCACCCTCAACGCCATTTACACATAACAGCAGGCCGGGGGGGGAGGGGGGGGGGAGTTACAAAGTACAGAATTGTAACAGTGACATGATTACTGGTATCAACTGCAATAAAAATACACTATTTTGCAGCAAGAGCAAGAAAGATTCGACACTGAACTTGACGTGCTTGGTGACAACAAAGCGACCTATGCTAAAAATAGCCTCATTCAAGCAAATCACTCGAATCGCTAACGAACACCAGTGAATTAAAAAAAGCATATATTAATTTTGAACATAACATCTGTTTTGCTGAGAAGGTTTCTGTGTTAGTTGCACATAAGCAACAGGAGCTTCTTTCAAATAGGCTGTCTTTTTAAAAGACAGCGTCGGTTCAGCCTCAATACAAGACACGCGAAAAAAAAGTCACTCTACCGCTGCAGAGGAGCACAAATTCGTGTTATTCTTTCTATGGTCATCTAGACACCGACACCTCACGCCCACTCATGGGTCTGTTCTGACCGCCGAGAAGCCGAAGTCGGTCTCCATCTTCGGAATCCTCAACTCTCCGGCCCGGTCGGTGCCGCACTAGACGGCTGAGGATTCCCCTGCCCATACATTTTGGCCATAATTACAAACGCGCAATGGAGCCCAATATGTCAAAACTACACACTTCAAACACTGGCTTCCTAAAATCACGTTCTTCGGGTATGAGAGGGTCTAAGCCCTCCCACGAACGCTGGGAAGAACATGAAAGACGCCATGCTGATTGAGCCAGAAAACGGCGTTGCATGGACGGCCTCCAGCACTAAAAAAACAAATGAAAATAAAGAAAGAAAGAAAACCAGAACATCAGGCACGCCCATGCCAGGCTTCACTTACCCAGATTTCCACGGTCAGGGAAGAGCTCTTGGAGAGTTATGAAGTGGGTGTTGGTTCATTTTAAAAAGCGCTTGGTGAGCACGGACACCGGGCGACAAAAACACGGTACAGGACGAAACCAGCTCAAACTAGTAACTGGTACAATTGAATGTGACGAAAAACGTGGTGCCGTGAAGGGGGCGTGTCAAACAAGCAGGCGCAGATGTTCATAAAAAAGACAGACGGTGCCAGGCGAGACTGCACAAAGAGGGAAAGTGAGAAGGAGGATAAGGAATACAGGGATGGAAAGGATAGGCTGCGATTCGTGGCAGCAAGAGTGAGTTAAAATTATCTTGTAGCTTTTGCGAAATCAACCTCAGCCGCTGTTAGAATCATAGAAGGAGCACTAACACAAGCATCTTCGCCTTCTTCGGTAATGTTCAGAGTCTCTAAAATTTCTCGGACCACTTTTTCTTCGGAGCGGGCTACTACTGCGGTTCTTTTGAAAAAGGCATCATAGGGACACTTCTTGCAATGTCAACACACGTGAAATGCCCCAAAAGCCCACTTGCCAAGTTGGGCACCAAGACAAGTTTGTAGTTTGTACGAAAGGGGTGGTGTAAAAGATCCCCCTATTATGTGGTAGGTCCTACGTCAGACAGACGGGTCGATGCCTTAATCTAAGGCTAAGAGAGCATCGGTACCCCTGCCAGCAGCTTGAAACCGCAAGTAACTTAGCAGCGCATTGCAAGAAGTGTCCCTGTGATGCCTTTTTTCGAAAGAACCGCAGTAGCAGCCCGCTCCGAGGAAAAAAAAGGTGCGAGAAATTTTAGAGACTCTGAACAATATGGAAGAAGGCGAAGATGCTTGTGTTAGTGCTCCTTCTATGATTCTAACAGCGGCTGAGGTTGATTTCGCAAAAGCTACAAGATAATTTCAACTCGATGTTGCTGCCACGAATTGCAGCCTATCCTTTCCATCCCTGTATTCCTTATCCTCCTTCTCACTTGCCCTCTTTGTGCAGTCTCGCCTGACGCCGTCTGTCTTTTTATAAGCATATGCGCATGCTTGTTTAACTCACCCCCTTCACGGGACCACGTTTTGCATCACAATCAATTATGCCAGTTGTTAGTTTGCGCTCGTTTCGTCCTGCACTGTGTTTTTTGTTTTTTTTTTCGCCCAGTGTCCGTGTTCACCAAGCCCTTTTTCAAATGAAGGGCTCTTGAATTTTCACTGCAACTAGGAGAATCGTGTGTTTGTTGATTTTTGATTAGCTTAGATTGCGCACAGTGAAGTATGAAGTAGCTTGTCTCTTTGGACTTTGACAAAGTTCTCCTGACCAAAAAGCAATTAACATAGCCTACTTTTGTTTTTCGCGCAGCGGGAAGCCAACGATTATCTCTGGCCTCGAGGAATCATTCCGTATGTCGTACACAAGGACTTGCGTGAGTAATCATCTTGCCTGTAAGCGGATAGCGTTTTGCTGTGAAAATCTAGGTTGCGTTTTCTTAGTGATGATAATAATAATGTCTGGGGTTTTACGTCCCAAAACCACGATAACGATTTTGAGGGACGCCGTATAGTGGAGGGCTCTGGAAATTTCGACCATCTGGTGTTCTTTAACGTGCAGTGACATGGCACGGTAAACGGGCCTCTAGCATTTCGCTTACGTCGAAATGCGACCTCCGCGGGCGGGAACGAATGCGCGACCTTCGGGTCGGCAGCCGAGCACCGTAACCCCCTACACCACCGCGGCGGACAGGCTCCGCTTTCTCATTTACTTAGTGCTATCCAGCTATACAGGGCATTTTTTTTTTCAGACCACGAGACTTTCTATAAAAATCCTATCACAGTACGGCACCTGTCGTTTTCGCACACAATCTGTAGAAAGAGGCGCAAATACTTTGTCGCAGCTAAAATGGCACTGTTGCGACTAATCAGCAGAAACGCAATAATTAACTGTTTTGTTATTCACCTGCTGGCAGTTGTTTATAGGAGAAAGTTTTAGTGCAATTCATATGACATACCCATGTTTTTTTTTTTTTTAGAAATTGCAATAGTTGTGCGTAATTTGAGATATTCAGCATCAAATTTTACGCGTGATATCGAAACTGGTCAAGCGTGGCGTGCACGTAACGCGAACAGTCTGTGCGTCGGACCGGAACTATTTGTGACACGGAAGTGACAAATTTAGAATGAAGGTGCGTCGTGGCCGCATTGTTTCGTGAAAAGCGGCAAGTGATCTCACATGTGCCACCGGATCGCCTCACCTTGGCAACGGGTGTTTGACGCTCATCTCTTTCTTTCGAGATGTGAGCAAGAAAACCGCAATACCAATCTTTCCTTTCTCTCTGAAGCCCAAAATTCAGGAGCAGCTACTGCGGTTCCTCTTCTAGCACACATGCGCATCAGTCGTCCGCTCCCTTTTTTACGCTTCAAGAAATACATAGGCACAACACGTCGCACCCAAAGAATAAGCTGTCTACTTGCGTATATCAGAATGCTGGCTCATTTTCGTGACCATATTCCGCTTCGGCATGCCTTGTTTGAAATTTCATTAGTTCCTCGTCAGATGTAGATCCGGTCTTACGCAGCTGAAAGGCTCGTTTTTGACGCCCCTAGCGCGATCAGTGTCGGTGTCGCCCTTGAATTTCGATTATGAGTATCTAGAATTACATGCAGCTTTTGTGATTAGATAAATAGACTCGCAGTTCAACTTTTCACTGTGAATGAATAAACGACAGCCTTGAAATCAATGAGTAAAATGTAATTTACGAGTTTTTGTTCCTTAGTCTTACGCCATTTTCTTCATTAGTCAATGCCTGTTTAGTTGCGGTAGCACTTCGACCTCGACATAGAGCTCGTGTGCGAAAGTGACAGGATCGTGACTGTGACAGAATTCTTATAAAAAATATATATTGTCTAAATATTGGCCGCCATCCCGCCCTGCGAATGTAAATTTCCAGCGCAGCTGTATCAAACACCACACGTCTTTTTCAGCAAGACGTTCGTCTTGCTGAAAAGGACGACTTTCTTCCTCTCCTCGAGCATTGCATTCACGCTGTTCTTCTGGTGTCTTTAGTCTTCGTGGTCCACCCATGGAGCAGTCTTAGCATAGGCGTGCGCACGAGGGGGGCAGAGGGGGCGGCCGGCCCCCCTAATCACCTAAAAGTGGGGCGCGAAAACTGCTCCATGTCGGTACACAGTCGGACTTATTCCGTCATTGCTTAAAATATGAGGATTATGGCCACGTAGGTTCTTCAGGATAATGGCGGCCGAAGGCCCCTAGTGTTGAATTCCAAGAACTGTTTAATTCCCCCCATTTTTGCACCCGGAAAGCCACAGACCAAAGGCAGGCCAGAGTGAGAAGCAAGTGAACACTTAATTTTCAGTTTTTCATCCGTTGTCCAGCATGTTGTATTTTGGTGCTGCGATGAGACATTGCCCCTCCCCCCCCTTAATGGCGAACCCTGCGCACGCCTATCAGTCTTAGAATGAACTGAATGAATTTCTAGACATGTCTCGTTTTTATATATGAAAGCGGGAAACGCGCGGGGAGAACGCAGGACCGTTTGACGTCATTCGAAGCCCTCGTATGAAGTGGAACGCAGCTGCGACCTTATCTTTACCGTGTGTGTATGTGTGTGTGTGTGTGTGTGTGTGTGAAAAACATTTAATCAATGAGAGTTTGCAGGCCCAAACGACCCTTTACATAGGAGGAGTCGTTATTCCGGGATCCCGCTGGACAAGGCCGCTACCCTGCGCCCGTTGGACTAGAGCTCTTTGAGCCTCCAGTCCTGAGCAATTGAGTAGGGCTGCCTTCCATGCCTCTCCAGTAGGGGAAGGGTTAGGGGGGAAGGAAAGGATTCATCTGACATGCCCACACCATGTGGAAGTTATCGGAGACTTCCCCACAGTGAGGGCACCGCACATCAACTTTTGGGTCAAAATGCTTTATGATGGCCAGACACAACAAGGTGTTGGTCTGCAGGCGCTTTAGGATTCGTTCATCGGCCTTACTCAGGCCCTTAGCAGGGACCGGGAAAAGCCGATGTACAGTGAAACCTCGGTGATACGAATCTCATGGGACCACCAAAAAAAAATTACACCATCTCCCGCTAAAGGGAACCATGTGTAGATGTGAAGCAGCGGGCGCTAACGCTTACACTGGCGGCGGCGTTGACGCTGGCGCTCATCGCAGCGTTGCGCAGGAGAGAAAACTGGGGAGGCGCAAAGCAGGCAGTGATGGAGCAGTGTTTCCTACTGGAACATGCCAATCGCTGCTAATGGGCAATGAGAGACAGAAGACTCCGACTGGACACAGAGACCCGCACTCCGCTTTTAGTTAACGCGCACGCTGCGAATTTTTATTGTTCAACAACGCACAGGAGAAATCTTCCACCGGCACCACCTTGGAGGTCAAGATCCATTGCCATATATACGGGATGGCCAGTGAAAGGTTGTGCAGCGCGAGCAGTCGGTTTTTTCAACCAAGAAACTCGCTAGCAGACGCTGCCTGCGTCTGCGTCGCGAGGCGAGAGAGGGGGAAGCGGAGGAGAGGAGAGAGAGGGGGTGACACGCATGCGCAGTGGGAGTGTGAACGCCGTGGGCAGGGATGCGTAGAAGAGAGAGGGGGGGAGCGTAGGAGAGGAGAGAGGGGGGACGCGCATGCGCAGGGGGGAGTTAGACGCCGCGGGCAGGGATGGAGAGAGGGGGGGAGTGTAAGAGGGGAGAGAGAGGGGAAGGGGGGCGCATGCGCAGTGAGGGTGTGGTTGCCGTGGGGGAGGGATGCCTAGAGGACAGAGAGGGGGAGAGGAGGTTTTTTTATTTTTATTTTTTTCTTTAACTGTTTGCGCATGCGCATTAAGGGTGGGCACGCGGCACACCACCACCACCACCACCACCGGATTAAGCTTCGCCATAAGATGCTTCACATCTAATATTCGTATCATCCGCAATACGTATCAACAGAAATCACGGAAAATGAGCATGCGACAAAAGAAAGCTGACCTCCATTTTCATTTATTGTTTTTCAGGGCCACAGCAACGTCAGGAAGAATTCTGAATGATTATCAGTTAGGTTTTTAGGTGTCGGCAATCATATCAGCACTGATAAATACATGGCCCGTACGCGCGTGTTTAATTAATGGACCAGGTGCGTTGTGACCCGCGACAGCATTAGCCCCTTCCAAATTTTAGTATGCTTTTTCGCATGACACCGAAGTACTGCGGCGACAGTTACAGAAGAAGCGCTTTGACGCGATAGATCAAGGCCACAAAATTTCTGAACCATGGTCCTATGTAATGATTTTGTTATCGCGGAGCTTTTGGGGGTGTTTTCTTTTTTTTTTTTTTTTTTTTTTTTTGGGGGGGGGAGCCTTAGGGCCGTGCCCGCACAAGTGCGACCTCAACAGTCGCAGATGTTGACGGTGTGAGGCTTGACTCCTTCGCCAAGACCGTCCTCGCCTTCTTTCGGTCCTCGTCCACCTTTCATTGGACGTCTGATGCACGAGGCAGGACCGTGTAAACACAGTACAACAACAGCAGCCCACGTCGACGCGTTAGAAAAAAAAAGCATGGCCCCGATGCCCTCTGTAATGTGAACGCGAAGGCACACAGAGGCACATACAGCTTCGAAGATTCGCGCACACAATCTCGGAGGACGTGACGCGTCTCTGAAGGTTTATTGTGACCGTAAGAAAAGTTTTTTTTTTTTACTTAAATACATAATATAAGCGGAAAAAAACAAGGACAGAGAATGCACACAGGGCAACCGCTAGTTTTTTTTTTGTTTTTTTTTCTTGCAACGTGCTTCTGACAATTTTGCCGTGCGGCACGCATTTTGCCGTGCGGCACGTGCGGCCCGCGCTTGCGCTCCCGGACTCGCGCGTGCTTGGCGCTCTTCCGCGACAGCGCGGACAGCACCCGTTCGTACCTGGGCGGTAGCGTACGTTCGTATCAAACGTCGCGGGGTGAAAATCGGTTCGCAACAACCGTACTCCATTACACTGCAGGCCAATGGGCCTTGGCCGGGGCGAAAGAAAAATTCGTATCACCCCCGAAATTCGTATGAGCTGTGATCGTATCACCGGGGTTTCACTGTAGTTCGCAATAGTGCACCAGAATTTCTCGGAATCGCAGAAGCGGCTGCCTAGTCTCTGAGCCGTAAAAGCCTGGGTGAAGTGCCCGGTGGTTAAGCGCACGGGCGGCCGCATCCACAGCCTCGTTACCTCTAAGGCCCTATTGGCTCGGAGTCCAAACGATGCGTTTGGGGGACGGGTCTGTATCCCTGACGGCTCGCTTTAGAATATCGTAGGCTAAAAGTCAGACCTCGCCCGCCAGGTAGTTTTCACAGGCGCTGCGCGAATCTGTAATGATTACCCTAGAGTTCGTGTGCGAGGCGGCAAGCGCTATTGCTACCTCCTCAGCCCGCGCGGAGTTGAAAACCCCATAGGAGAGCCCGTTAACGCGTTGGTCCTGGTGAACTACGGCAGCCGTGTAGAATCCGATGATCTACGGCCCTGCCACATCAACGTAGTATACACCCGGCTTAGACCCGTAATGGTGTTCGAGGGCCATAGAGCGCGCCCCTCGTCTGCCTTCGTGTGTCTGCGAGTGCATGTTGCGAGGTAATGGAGAAACCCAGAGCTTGTGGCGCCACAGCTCTGGAAGTCTGCATGTCTCCTCTGGAATGCAGTCGTGTTTTATGTGCAGGCGGCCTAATAGGCGGCGCTCGGATACCGTCTGTGAAAGTCGAGTATATTGATTAACGAGGTGGGCCTCCAATTCCTGGTAGGAGCTGAGCACCCCCAGTGCCGACAACTTGGCATTGGAGGTAGTTACCGGGAGGTCCAAAGCTCGCTTTGTAGACTTCTGAATGATGGCGTCGATGCGTTGGTCGTGTTGCTTCGCAGTGCGAAGGTAGGGTACGGAGTAGAAGATCTGGCTGAGTACAAAAGCGTGGACGAGCCGAAGCGCATCCCTGCCCCTCAAACCGCCGCGTTTGTTGGAAACGCGGTGGATCATACGTCCGACCTGTTCGCCTATGCGTTTGAGTTTGGTAAGGGTGGATTCCGATCTGAGTCTGTTATAGATGGACAGGCCTAGGATCCGGATCTCCTCGACTTCTCTGATTGGAGCTCCCATCAACAAGATACGCAATTTGGTGTTGTCTTTGGGGTCAGGTCTGACATGCAGAAGCTCCGATTTTGCAGGAGCGCATTGGAAACCACAGTGGCGTAGCCAGGGGGTGGCACACCGGGCAGGTGCCCCCCCCCCCCCCCCCCCGAAACCTTTTGTCGCCATAGCATAGAGAGTGAAAAATGACAATTTCAAGAAGGTGCCCCACCCGAAATCAAGGTTCAGTGTCACACGGTTCACGGTTCAGTGTCACAAAATGCAAGGGATCGTTCAAGATGTTGTACATTTTCTCCTCATAATCCTTTCGGTCAAACAACACCGTGCCTTTTTCCTTGTCAGCAGAAAGGATGACGATAAAATTATCTGACTTGAGGTCCTTGAGCGCATCGCGTTCCCCAGCGGTAAGGTTCGTATAAGTGTTTTTGGCATTCGCCAGGTTGAGACAATACTATCTGGAGCTTTAGAATCACTCAGACTGAGACTCACCAAAATTTTCCTGAGCCGAACTCACTGGTACCCAGGCTCACGCAAGTTTTTCTTCAACCGGGCTCACTCGGACTCAAACTCGCCAAAATATTATTCACCTGGACTCACTCAGACTCAGACTCACGTCTCAATCGGAGTCTGAGTGAGTCCGAGTGAGTCGACTCATGAGTGAGTTCGCCGACCTATGCTATATAAACATAAAGAAAAGTATGCTGAGGCCACGTAATATATTTTCTTGCAGGAAAACAAGATGAATTTAATATGGTTGAACTCGCAATGAGGAACATTGAAATGATGACTCCTCTGAAATTCGTACCCCGCAAGAAGGAACGAGACTACATACACCTCCAGTATCTAGAAGGGTAAGTGTACCCATTCGTTTCTTTTACACGCTAACATATTCCTTAGATCTCATATCAGATGTTTTTTGCTTTAACCCTTGAAGGCCTAGTGATCCAGTTGGAATCCCCAATTTTGTAGGTCCGTCAGTAACCACCTGGTAAAAATTAAAAAAAAATACGTTGCTCTTTCAATTTCAACTCAAATGAAGGATCTGCTCCACATATGCTGCTAACCTAGTACATTCAAGAAGGTAGGTCACGTGTGAACGAGGAAATTACAGAAGTGCTCGCTCTGTACGCGCAATTCAGAGAGGCAGTTTCTTCTTTCCCCATGCGAAGGTACCACATTTATTTTAGCTTTGAATCGAAAATTTCACTATTGTATATTTGGTTCTGTGCTATCCTGTCGAAATACATTTTATTGGCGCGAGTGCGAAGTGAAACTCTGCTGTCTTCCAGACCACATTGAAGGGTTGAGGTAAGGGTTGTATGTTGCCATACGTGTTCAGTGTTTCATTTCGATGCGCTTGGCTTACACCCTCAAATGTTAGCAATGCTCGGCGCAGACCAGACCACGATGCTTCAGAAGCTTCGCGACTGTTGAAAATCATTCGGTAAAGATTAGGCGCAGAACGCGGATAGTCAAGTTTCTTCGAAAGCTTACGCGAGTACTAGCGATAAGGCTCGAATGTTCCATACCACTTGTGTGAATATCGACGCAGCTCACCGCAGATCAGTTTTATCGATGGCCGACGATATGTTCGCTGATATAAGTGTACAGTGTGTATTGATGGAGTCTGAGTTTCCGTTTCCCGGGGCCCAGCTTCGCCAAAATAAAGATTTTCGACTTGAACACGCCGACTGCTGCCTTCGTCATCGTCACGACCACGTGACATCTGGTGGAGGTGCTGTTCGTTCACGTTCCGGACGCCCCGGTCAAGCCGTGAACGCAGCCCACATCGCTCAGAAGGCATTGACATCATCAGCGACAGTCGCGCCAGCCGGAGACTTAAAGCACCACCCCCCACAATACGGACCCTTACCGTACAAGCCAAAACGCACTGCGACAAAGACAACTGGCAGCATGACGGCTGCAGTGTCCCCTGCAGCGATGGTGATGCCGCCGCCCAGGCAGCCGCCGACCTGCCGTGGTTCGCCATGTGAAGACCCCGACACCTGGCTCGAAACGTTGGCAAGGATCTAAAATTCGAGGACAAGCCCTGCCACCTGTACTTTTACCTGGAAGAAGCAGCAAGGGCATGGCTCGAGAATCGGGAGTCCACGCTTCGGACCTGGGACCTCTTTCACAGCACATTCTTGCAGGCGTTCACGAATGTCGTCCGAAAGGAGAGGGCAGTGGCCTTGCTGGAGACACGGATGCAACTCCCGAACGAAAACTCGACGTTCTTCGCGAATAAAATGAACCGACTGTTCCGCCACGCGGACCCTGACATGTCCGAGGAGAAGAAAGTCCGTTTTCTCATGCGAGGAGTCAAGCAAGAACTCTTCCCTGGTGTGATGGACCTCAAGGTCCGCCGGCTACCAGACTGTCTAGAGGTACAAGAGACGGCACGTCCGAAAACGAACACTTTTTTAATGAAACATGAAGAAGAAGAAACAGATGGCTTCGTGCCCTCGAGCGAGCGGTAGCTCGTGAGGAGCAATGATGATGTTAATGAATGGCGTCTGCTAGGCATATGGAGACGAAAGTTACAACACCTGGAATTTCTGTCGGAAGCAACAGCGATCGAGAACACGCTGAAAATGCGAACCCGCCAGTACAATCGCTGATCGATTCAAGACAGCCCATAGGGTCATACCCTCGCCTCCGACGCCCTGCGCGAAACAATCGCACCGTTGAACAGCGTTGCGTCGACTGCTGAACAGTGAGATGAACAGTGAAACGATCCGATCGATTGTTTCGCGTAGGAACAGCGCCACCTCTTACCATCACGACAGAGTCAAGTAGACTTGATCGCGGGTGTCATTCGAAGATCAATCCAGCAGTCGCTGGGCAGCGTTGAACCGCCATAGCCTCAGCGGCCAGCCATGAGCTACGCTACTGCAGCCCGTCGTGAGGCTACCCCATCTCTCCGCGCACACGTCAAGAGGCCGTACAGCCGCACTACCACCGCCGGACGCCGCCGCCACACCGCCCGGCTGTTGGCCAGCGCTACGCGCCACAGAAAACCGACTTTAGGCGCGCCCCTGACAACCGTCCACTTTGCTACGACTCAGGGGGAAGCCGGTCACACCTACCGCCGCTGCCAGTACCGCCAGATGAGCCTACGCGACTTCACCGTCAACGCACCGAATCCACGGCGTGATGAGCGGTCACGCGACATTGCCGACGACTTGGTGTCAAGAGCAAGAGGTATATGGCAAAAAGGACGATGACGACGAAGCCATCAAAGTATTGGAAGCGGCACGAGCGCGGGCTCAGAACATTCCAGAGCGCTCGAGGCACGTGGACCCGAGCCGGAAAGGAAGACGAAGAGGCGGGAGCGGGCATTGTCTGCGTGGACTGCGAAGCGGAAGGTTTGGTCGCCAGCTGATGGCCTGGTGACGGGAGCGACGGGCGTTCGAGTCGGCGACCGGTGACGCGGGCGTCCCGAGGTGTGGCCGGCGTACTCGACGACGTTCGAGCAAGGCTCCTCGGGGATGCGGCTACCGCGCCCGGCAAGCACGGACGTTCCCGGAGCAAGCCCCCCTTCTGCTGCAGGCCACCAAAGGCAATCCCCGGAGTGCCACGTCATGGGTGGGACACTACGCCGGGTCAACGCGCCGCCGACGACGTTAGGCCTAACGGGTCTAGCCAGGAGAGCAGAACGCCTGCTTGAGCACAGGCGATGGCTGGCTCACAGGATTGCAGAAAAGACACCAGTTAAGGGCGTCGGGAGCCACGATAGATGACTGGACCAGTTTAGCAGCAGAGGAGACTTCGGTGTTGAAGCAAGTGAGCAGTGCAAAGTAAGGTCGGCCCAATTCATCAACTCTTTTGAGACTGGAATAGACTTTGAGTAGGGCAGTAATTTAGTTATTGAGGTAGTTGCTTGATTTTGAAGTGGCAGTATTAGTGTGTACATTTCTATATTTTTGGAGTACCGTGTTGTTTTTTCGTTTGATAAATGTTTGCCTTGTTCTATTTTCCGAGTCTTTGACTGAGTCCATTGCCCGGGTCCGCCCGAATCCGAGACACTTGGCCACCACTGAAAGGACACCTCGACATCCGTCACATTCGCCGTCCCCAGGACGCTACCGGTCTCTTAGGAGGGACGATATCAGTACAGCGGCCCTGACCGGGCCCGTACCGCGAGCCCATATCAAGGAAACTAAAGGCAGCAACCGATGGAGGTGCTGTTGCTGCACGGCGAAATACCAAAGATCCCCCACCGACGATGACGACGCCGCGACGAAACGCCAAGAACACGCCGCAAACCAGACGAAGCCCTGGTTACGAAACATCGCAAGAAACCTGACGAAGCGACGTAGACGCAGCGGCTCAAGCCGACCCAGCCGTTACCCGACGCCGCGACCTAATCGCAACGCAAGACGACGAACTAGCGACCTCGACGTACTATTCGACGGACACAACGTCGCCGCTCTGGACGACACTGGAGCCGACTATTCCGTCGTCACTGGACCATTCGCCACAATGTTCAAGAAAGGTAGGACTGCTCGGCAGGCCCCGCAATCCGGACGGCTGGAGACCATCTAATAAGGCCGGCTGGAGCCTGCACCGAGTTACCATCAATAACCGGACTTAACCTGCGAGTTTTGTAATATTACAGTTTAACATTGCTCCGGGGATATGATCCGTGAGATGGACTTCCTAATTCACCACGGTGCCGTTATTGACATAACATCTCGTCGATAACATTAACAGCCTAAAAAGCACTGCCTCCCCACACGAGGCCAGGGAACCACCGAAGAAGACATAGACTTAGAAGGCGTCATCGAGGGCGACAAGCACCTGTTGGTCAGTCGCGACATTTGTGTCACAAGAGGAATAGCCGAGCTTCGTGGAGAAGAAGCAGACGTAACGCTCACAAATTCCTGTAAGAAGTAGTACAAGAACGTCAAGAAGCATTCGGGAATGAACTTCGCTTTACGGGCTCACAGGCATGTCTCGCTGCTTAATCGCGGGAATTCGCAGAGGGTTTTGTCGCCATCATACCTTCGTCCATCATTACAGTAGGTTTATTTAGTTTAAAAGTACGTTTTAGCTCGCTCGCTAACTCTTTTACTCCCACGTCTGCATAAAAATATCTGCACGTGTACTCTACGGGAAAACTGAAACATTCAGTAACGAGCCAGCAATAACCTCAATAGACGCACTGCGGCACATTCCGAAGGAAGGATTTCATAATCCTTTATTTCTAATCATCCTTCTATGCCCGCACCCGGAAAAGTACCGTCGGTTATATAGTTCGATAAAATAAATCATTACTTCAGCAAGTTAAACGTTCTTCGATTAACACGCTATATTGCCTGACAGGTGGAGTCGTAAAAAAAGGGGCGACGTTGTGAACAAGTTCGATGAAGTGTAAATATTCACGTGACCATTGGAGAAGCACTAAACAAGCTCAGCGCACAGGCGCACACTACACTCACACTTATTGTCAGAGTTGCAAACAGAAGGGGGGGACTCAAGGAGGATACTTACTCAGAGTCTTCCAGGCTTTCTTCATCAGTCACGTTACCCACACTGCCCCTTTCCTCAAATGGAGTAAAGCTGAGAAAAACACACTTGATACACTCATTAGGTCCGCTCTCAAAAGGCTACTTGGCCTACCACAGTCTCCTAGCATGGAGAAACTCCTAGAGCTTGGCCTTCCCAATACGATTGATGAACTAA